>CM017797.1:73136281-73393475 GCA_008086715.1 Sitobion miscanthi | reverse complement strand
AAACCCTACTACAGTTAAACTGCGATTTTCATGTCCTCTAATTTCTAGTCCCTGATTCATTGAGAAGTAACTATTCATAGTTGATGCTGTAAGTAGTAAAAAACATTAGGTGTGACACGGGTAGTCTGCAGCAGTCACTAACTTGTGTTGAGGTCAATCATCGGACAGCGTCACTATGGTTCCCGGATGGGCGTCCCATCGGGTATTTAGAATCGAATCCTCACCCCATATACAGGTGTTCCAAACCAACGGTACCCCCCCCCCCCCCCTCCTATAGTTAAAAACAGGGTACCTAATAACCTTTGCTTTAACATATGTTGCCGTGGTTCAAAAATAAAATAATTAAAAACAGTAAGTAATATAATACATATATAATACATTGTAAGTGGAACGGAGTGGCTGAAAGGATTAATGCGTTGTCGCGACGCACACCAGCGGAGGTTCGAACCCGGCCACGGGCTGGATTTTTCTCCGGACTAATACTGGTGTCTGAAGAGAAGTACCGCCATCCCGTATCCGGGCATATCAGTTACTTTGGGGTGTCCACTTGAAAATTCTGCCAATTTTTATTAATTTTATATCAATAAAATAAGTTAAGTTATAATTAAGTTAACGAAAATTAAATTTCAAAAAGCTAAGTTAAAAAGTCAAAATTAACTTAACTTTAACTTTTAATTCGTTATTATTCCAGGCTTGCGTTTTGCATAGGTAGCGTTACGTCTCCGACTTGACAATCTTTTGAACACACTCACTAACAACCTCGTGGACGATTCATTTATGCTGTTAACTTTTTTCCAGTTGTCAATACCTTCAACAAGACTCAAAATCGCCATGATGGGCTAAGCCACGCCGTGGGCCACTGATTGCCAAAATCTCCACTCAGCTCAAGTCGTCGGTCGTTGTTACGTAATATATTTGTAAAGTATAACTTTCCCTTTGTCCCCCCCCCTTTCAAATGCCCGATTTTTAGGCATCGCAAGACGCGGGTCCTTTTTATTTATTTCCCTTCTGACTCTCCTTAAATCTGTGATAGAATATTTTTTATAAGCTTCTAACTCAAAATAATTTGGACATTTTCGTGATCTTAAAGGGTTTTGCCAAATTCTAAATTCAGGCACTCATAAAAATGTTTGTTGATTTACGCACAACTTATATTTAAATATTCCATTACCAAAAACTTATGAGGAACCTATTAAACTTAAACCTAACCTATTAAACATTCAAATCATTTGACCGCGTAAAATGTTTTTATTGAAATTTTTTAAAAAAAAATTAATAAAAATCGAAATGTACGTGTGCCCATTATAAGGCTAGGTATTTATAAGGCTAGGTTATAAATAAACCAAAAATAATCAAAACATTTTTGAAATTGTAAGATGTATAAGAAACGCAAAGATAATATTTGGTGAATATTGCATATGCATATTCAAAGTTATTTTTTTATCAAATTTATTTTATCGAATTTTATCGAACTCAATCAAATTTGTCTAAATCTGGCTTTGCGTGAAAATCTCTGTTTTCCATTACTTTTTTCGGGATAGTTTTTTCAATGGTTTGAAAAAGTTCTGGAAATGTTCAATTTCACTTATCAAATGCATCAGCTAAGTTCACTTTCCTGCCCGAAAACTTACTGAAGTAAAAAAATCTAAAATTATATTCAACCACTTATCGTGTACACAGGCACAAAAAAAACACTCATCATTGTAAATTCAATACATTTATCCTTGACTCACAATCTGAAATGGAAATCCAAATTGGGTTTTGTATACCAATCTAAATAAAAAATTATTTTTGATACGTTATGATCATGAACATAATTATATTATATTAAAAAGTATTTGTCTTAAGAATAGATGACAAAATATTAAATACATTGAGTAACAACTAACAAGATATTAAAAGCAATATGTTATAAATTTATAATTTCAATTTTATTTTTATAGATTATAAGATCACTACAAAATATTTAAATAATTTTTAATATTTCTTAAATAATAATATATTTCAATTTCAGAATTAAAAAATTATTTTTTTTCATTTTTATACCTATACGCTAAGAGACTATTGGCTTAAAAATAAGAGTTTCACTATGTGGACATTAAAATAAAAATTATAAAAGTTTAAAATTTATTTTTAAAATGTTTTGACTGTCAATGTGAGATAACGTGGCTAGATATTGTATTAACTTAAGTTATTATGCTATTTGAGCAGCCCGGCTGGCCTGCAGCGGACCTAGCGTCTACCGCGCACCCAGGCTGGTCGCTCAGGAAGTTCAACCTCGAAACTTTTCATCCTTCATCACTTCCAGGCCACTCCGAGAGACAGCAAAGGAGTCAACTCGGTTCTTCTGGCCGCAGAGGTCTTCGACAAGACATCTCGGACGCCTCAATGCCCCGCAGGACTCCCTCCTAGGAGGTTATTAAAGCTTAATGTATTTCAGGTAATTAAATACTTATTATGAAAATCTATATAAGAAATTACTGAGGTGCACTAAAACCAAGAAACACTATTATATATATCCCACAAGTTTTAATATTTCTTTAAGCGATGACTTAGTTTCTATGTACTATCGCTATTATTACTATCACACACACTTAGCGAACGTGATTTAGCTGGTGTATTATCGTCCATACAATTTATTTATCGTTACGTATATTTTATTGATTCGTTTACTCAATTCCTTATGAATACACGTCAAGTCATCGTGTTTTGTTTACTGAATAACCTTATAAATACCAAAGCAAGAAAATATTTTATATTATTCTTATTTTTAAGACTTTGAAAAATATTCATTTATTGTACCTACAAACATGGTCAAAAATATTAATATATTAACTATATTTTTTACGTTAAATGTTATAGGTTGTATAATATGCGTTAATGGTGGTAAGAACTTTATATATATTTTTTTTACCTACACAATACAACAAAAATTAATATTAATGTAAAATCATAAGTATACATTAAATACATACTTAATCAAAATTCATAAATTGTTATGCTAAAAAAAAAAAAAATCAAATAATATTATTTAAGAGAATCAGTTTTCCAACAGAATTAATTATTTTTAATCTATAAGCAAGGACAATATTATGATTATATCTAGTATTTTTGGTTGATTAACATAGTTTTTATTGACCAACGGTAGAGTTAATTTATACCACTCATAAAGTTGGTACAATCTAACTGTCTATACGATGTCGATTCCTTTGGTAGAGTTGGCGCGTGGACAGGGTGTCCTTGCCGATCACAAAGTTGTTATTCTCGCAATTAGTGAAACTGCCGCCTCGTAATGGTAATTTGTTGTTGTCCGTTCTTCTTGATTAGGTGCAAAAATAGAATGTGGTTTCTAGCTATGAGGTTACGTCTAGGAAACTATAACAACTCAAGAAGAACTGCCTCTGTCTCGAGTAATACTTACATACTAACACGTGAATCGATTGCCTACAATATATATTATATATAGTACGTAAAAGCTATTCCTTTACAATATTCCAAACTATTTAAATATTAAAATACTCCCGTTAATAATTGAATATCAATAAAGCATATAAGTTTACCTAGATAATATTATGATACACAATATTTGGATTAGATAATGCTTGGATATATCAATCTAGTAATAAAATAAATTAATATCGCGAAATTAGTTTTGCTTTACACAAATTTAAATATATTAGGTAAACCTAATACATTGAAAGCCTGGTTTTGTTGTCTTCTTCAAAGCCAACCATTTTACATCATTTTTAAATATAACATATTTTACTAACTATAAAATATTTTGGATCCAGCATTTACTCAAAAACAATGTATCGGTAATTATTATTTTATTTATTTTACAACAACCTATACATTTCACATTACCTTATACAGTGAGTACTTTATTAATAATGTGATCACTGTTCTATTGTATAATAATTGTTGTTATATAAAAGGAAGTTGATAGGTATTTTAATTTTATACAAGTATTAAAAGTAAATAACAAATAAATTTAAATTTTATTGGAATCGTGAATAGTTGCAATCATTGGTTGTAAATATTTTTTTCAAACATGTGTACTAGGAACAGTATTTACGACTTCAGGACATCCCACCACCGTTCCTTCCCACCCTAATCATAGAACGTTTACCCCCTATTACTCTTCGGACAAATAATTAAAATTAAAATTATTGAACAATAATATACAAAGCAAATCAATAAATGTACAAATGATTAAACTAATATATAAATATAATTCAATAATATGTCATAATAATACTATTGCCAGTAACTACAAAATTCAATAATAAAAATATTAACGGTTAAATAATACAGTTTTTTTTGTTAAAATAACTTTTGTAAATAAATTAATATTGTAACTGAATACCTAAACTACCTGTATACAATAATACCAGTATGTATTTAGCGTAAGTATAAACATATTTATATGCAACTATAATAATTATTTAACTTTTACGCAAATATAATTGGATAGTTATATAAACATTAAAATATTAAATGCATAACACATTTACAATACCTATATCAGTTGATCATTTTAAAAATATTGTAAATTTTTGTTTGTTTTTTTTTCATTAGATGGAATGATTAAGGACAATTTTATGTATTTAAAAAAATGGTTTGTATTTAAATTTAGATCTTTGAATAATAAAATTTTTAATTGTATGTCAGTGTGATTTTAAACTCTCCCGATTTAATGACAAGTAAACTTTCTCTGGTCTTATCCATTACTACCCGATGGGCACATATTATCTTTACTCTCCCAGGTCTATTTAAATACTACCTGAAGGTTATCATCTAAACTCTGCCAAGTATGTAGCAATTAATAAGTAATAACATTGTTATGTGTATAATAAAGTAATGTATACAGGGAGTATCGTATGTCATTGTATCTAAACTGTGCAGATTCTATAATAACTAATCAACAATAACATTGTTATGTCCTAATAAAGTAATGTTTATAATAATATTAGCATACAATTTTAAATTTGTCACACATTAATTGAGTTTCATTAAAAAAAAGTAAATTGTTTGAATTCTAATAAATAATGAAGATAATAATAATTAAAATTGAAATTAAATGTTGATATTGTAGCGAGCTGTGACTATTTACCACTTTAATTGATATCATAGTATGTATATAATCATATATAGTACGCGTCGTATTAATATAAATATGGTTATATAATACGGGCGAGCGCCGCGACATATTAATAGTAATAGTAATAAACGCTGCGTGTGTAGTAGTACGTAAAACATCGAGCGCTTGACCGTGAGAGGCGTGCGTCAATATATATATGAAAAAATAACTCTAAAAAAGTATAGATCTTGTGTGTGGTTATGGAATAACACCACAAGTTACAATAACAACACATATATTTTGGACATCCGGCGCGTGTGACAATTCCACGCTAGGCCTAACCGCAGGGACGACCATGTACGGTGTACAGAGTAAAGCAGGGACAGGGACTGACCCAACGAGGAGAGCTGATGGACAAGCGTTCATCAGACGAACAACTGATCAACTCACGAACAGTCACTAGTTTTAATATTGTCACAACTCGCTTAGCTATAATTAATTATCTTAGACTTAGAACATTTTTACAAAATTATAATAGAATAAATAATAAAACACTTGAAATTATTACACTTGTATCAAGTTATTAAATTATCACCGTCATCTTATCCATCTACTGGCTGTGGCACGTTACAAATTGGCGCTGTGGACAGGGTATCTCAAAGATACTTAGGAAAATAGAAAAATAAATAAAAATTTTTTCGAAATTTTTCGAAAAATTCTGAAAATTTTTCTACGACCTAAATCCATTCAAGGAGGCAATTCTTCATCGAATCACCGTTGGAAGTCTGATCACCTACCAACAACTCCGAGAAAAGGACCCTGTACGAGAGTAACTATTGTCAGTCAGTTATAAACGATGGAAGTACCAGCAAGACAATCTACTGTCATACCAGCTGCGTTGTTGTGAGTATATAGTTAAGTTATTATCATTGTTCGTCTCCTATGGTAAAGTGTATGACCATAGTATATATTAAGTGAAACATTTTTTTTTAAAAAAGAAATATAATAATAAATAGTTAAACATTCTGAATAAATAATAATTAATTATTTTTGAAGTAAAAAAAAAATATAATAAATTTCGAAATAAAATAAATAATTTAAAAAGTTATTAATTAATACACGTTAATAAAATTCACAGTTAAGTTTATTTAAAATTGAAACAATCCTAGTTTGTGCAGTAATTGATTTGATTGAACAATTGTATTGTTAATCACATATTTGTGGGGGAAATTAGTATAAAATAATTTATTATTTTACAGGCAGTTAAGTCCTTTGTTGAGTATATTATTGAATGTATAGAGAATTATATTGAGAATTATTTGAGAATTTATTAAGGCCGAGAAGTAAGTCCTTACGTTTATATTAATTATTTTTGGACATTCGTTGTCTAACTCTGGGGTTTTTTATTAAGGCTGTGTAGTAAGTCCTTACGATTTGTGAATTATTTTGGACGTTTGTTGTCTACATTTGGAATTTTATTAAGGCCGAGAAGTAAGTCCTTACGTTTTGTGAATTATTTTGGGACAATTGTTGTCTATTGGGGAAATTTATTAAGGCTGTGTAGTAAGTCCTTACATTTTGTTTATGAGAAATTTTGAGAATTTTATTTAGGGGCCGGAAGTAAGTCCTCATATTGTTGAATTTATTTAAGACATAGAATTCTTCGTTGAAATTATTTTATAGGCCGTGTGGTAAGCCCTGATATTTTTGAATTATTTGAAGACAGTAAGTCTATATATTTTGTGAGTTATTTTAAAGGCCGACAATAAGTCCTTGTGTTTAATTAAGAAATTAAATTGAAGTTGAGATTTTAGGCGAGATTAGGTCCTATTTAAAATTTTGTGAGTGTTATAAAAAATTTATTGAGTTTATAAGGCCGGAATAAGTCCTTAAAGGAAAAAGTGTTGAAAAAAAAAAAAAAAAAGAGGAAACAATTATATTATATTATATTATACTTATTATTATAAAATAATTAAGAAAAATAAGAATAATTTAAGTTAAATTATTAATAGATATTAAATTAAATTAAAATTAGCGAAATAAATAATTACGTACTATAAATAATTCTGCATTAGTGTGTCGATCAAATTTGAGAATTTTTGAGAATCCTATATATTTAAATTAAATGATTAAAGATATGACTATAGATTAAGGAGTCAAAAAGATATTATTTAACTGAAAGCGAAAAATGCTAACAGAAAAGGTTGAAAAGTTGAATTAACAGTGTCAAATAAAGTAATAAATTCCGAAATAGTTGATGAAAGCGAGGATACTGAATTAAATAAGGAAATCAGTGATAAACATAACGATACAACACTAGTTGAAGGAAAAGAACTACTAATTGACTTAAATACCGAGGAAGGTTATCAGTATTCTGTTGATTTTAATAGGGAAAAATATTTGGAAGCGCTACGAGAAAAAGATTTGTTGAATACAAGCATAAGACCTATAATAGTAAGCGAAACTGAGTTAAGACAAATAGGAACCCGCACTCAAAAAGGGATAATACATACACAGTTAGAGCCAGTAAGGAGAACAAAAAAATTAAAAATGCCTACTAAACTTCCTTTAGACAAAGCCACCGTCATGATTCCTACATGTACTGGAGAAAGAGACGTATATCAATTTATAAAGGCTTGCGATTTGGCATGCTCAGCGGTTAGACAAAGAAGATTCTACCTATATTAATGAAGTTCATAAATACAAAACTATTTGATCAGGCATTAAATGTATGTAGATATAGGGATATGAGTGATTGGGAAGGTGTAAAATTAGTCTTATTAGATGCATTTGAACCACAGCGATCGACATCATCGTTACAAGTAGCTCTGAATTCCGTACGAATGCGAAATAATGAGGACGTAGGTACATATGCTCGGAGAGTGGAACAACTATATTTTAATTTATGCGTGTCAAGTACCAAAGGAAAAGGTACCGAACAAGCTAACACTATACGGGATCAACTTAAGGAACAGACGTTAGTAGTATTTATAAAAGGATTAATACCAAGTTTAAAAACCATAGTAAAATCACGAAATCCAGTGACATTAGAATTGGCTATACAGGTAGCTAAGGATGAAGAAACGGAGATTAAATCTGAATCTGACGCTTATCAGTATTATGGAAATAATAGTGGAAATAATAATAATAGGCGTGACAATAATCGATATAGCAACAGTAATAATAATTATAATGCACCAAATAACAACAGACCAAATAATAGTAATTATAATAATAATAATTATCCTAGACAAAATGTTAATGCATATAGACCACCAAACAATCGAGATTCGAATTTCAATAGACCAGACATAAATCGCGGAAATAGAAATAGAAATAATAATTATAGTAATCAATATCAGCCTAGGAATAATAATTATAATAATCGATATCAACCTAGGAGCAATAATAATTATAGCAATCGGAACAATAATTATCGGAATAATAATAATAGTAATAATAACGCAGTGGCCACTATACAATGTTATCAATGTGGAGGTAATCATTTTGCACGGGATTGTGTACAGCATCGTAATAATAATAATAACAACAACAATTCGCGTCCGGCTTACAATCAGAATAATTTTGCGCGACAGCCGACGAACTATAACGCACCAGTAAACGTAATGTGTGCATATTGTAAACAACCTGGACACGATATATCTAAGTGTTACAAAAAACAGAATAACGAAAAACGTATTAACGGGTCGGGAAACTTGCCAAGATCGGACGAAATGAGTGGTGCTCGACCGATAAATATGATAGCCACAGTAGAGGAGGATTTAGGCGATGTTTACACGTCGAGTCAGTATTAAACAACAACCATATTACTTGTCAATCTGCCAATATAAAAAAAGAATTCATGGAACTGCTCATAGACACTGGAAGTGATGTTAACTTAATAAAATTTGATACGTTGACAGGTGACACACTAGTACTAGAAAACAAAAAAATATATTTAAAGGGAATTAATGATAGAGTCGTGCCAACAGTAGGTCAGATAAAAATAACTTTAATGTTTAATGATGTTAATATAGAAACAGAGTTTCAAGTTGTACGAGATTCGTTTCCTATACCTAAGGATGGTATATTGGGGCAACAATTTTTAATGGATAATAAAGCCATAATAGATATAGCAAATAATTCGTTAGTAATAAATAATAAGTTAGATAGTAAGGTAATTAAGGATAATTTATGTTTCGAGTTGAAACCTCGGACGGAAACAGTGGTGACCGTGCCAATTGCCGATCCGGCCATGGAAAATAAAAATGTTATAGTTTATAAACAGGAACTAATTAAAGATGTTTACTGTGCCAATGTGGTAGGAACAGTAAAATTAGGAAAGGTCATAGTTAGTATATTAAATGTTTCCGAAGAAACTAAGGAAATAAATGAAAGTATTATGAATCGAATATTATACGATACAACCACAAATTATAGTGTACATACGGTACATTCTGAAACTAATAACGATAATCGTGTGAATAGAATTTTAAATTTAATACGAAGTGACCATATGAGTATGGATGAGAGACAATCAATATTTGAAATATGTGAACAATACGCAGAAATATTTCATCTAGAAGGTGACCGATTAACCTTTACGAATGCAGCCGAGCATGTTATTAATTTGAACGCTAATCAACCACCCATTTATCAAAGACCTTATAGGTTGCCACATTCGCAACAAGCTGAAATTAAACAACAGTTAGATAAGATGCAACAGGATGGAATTATAGAGCCCTCTAGTTCACCTTGGAACGCTCCTTTGTTACTCGTCAAGAAAAAAATGGACGCAAGTGGTAAAGAAAAGTTTCGTATTGTGATAGATTTTAGAGCTTTAAATCAAGTAACTTTAAATGAATTTCATCCCTTACCTAACATCACGGAGATATTAGATCATTTAGGACAATGCCAATTGTTCAGTGTCATTGACCTTGCATCAGGTTTTTTTCAAATTCCGTTATCAGAATCTTCACGTGAACTTACAGCTTTTTCAGCTAACAATGCACACTACCAATTTAAACGAATGGCGATGGGAATGAAGACTAGTCCCTCCACATTCCAGAGACTTATGGATAACGTATTATCTGGAATTATTGGTATAAAGTGTTTGGTATATCTAGATGATATAATAATATATGGGAAAAACTTGATAGACCATAATAATAAATTAATAGATGTGTTCGAGCGACTACGAATACATAACTTAAAGATCCAACCCGATAAATGCGAATTTGTGAAACGGGAATGTTTATACTTAGGGCATGTCATATCTGAAACAGGAATAAGACCAGATCCGAAGAAGATCCAAGCTGTTCTGGACTTCCCAGAACCTAAGAATGTAAAACAAATTAAATCTTTTCTAGGATTATCTGGATATTATAGGAAGTTTATTGAAAATTATAGTTCGATAGCTAGGCCTATAACTAATCTATTAAAGAAAGATGTAAAGTTTAATTGGAGCGAGGAATGTGAAAAAGCTTTTGGAAAGTTAAAACATGCGTTATGTACTGAACCCGTGTTACAGTACCCAGATTTTACCAAGGAATTTATTCTAACAACAGATGCTAGTGGGAAAGCATTAGGTGCAATTTTATCTCAGGGAGAAATAGGAAAGGATTTGCCCATTGCCTATGCATCAAGGACTTTAAGCATAAGTGAATTTAATTACTCCACAACAGAATTGGAATGTTTAGCCATTGTATATGGGATTAAGCAATTTAGACCATATCTTTATGGGCGGAAGTTTACAATTTTAAGTGACCACAGACCATTAGCTTGGTTGTTTAATTTAAAGGATCCCTTATCAAAGCTAGCTAGATGGCGAATACAATTAGAACAATATGACTATGTTATCAAATATAAACCAGGAATTCAGAATGGTAATGTAGATGCTTTATCAAGAATGTATACTATACAGGAGATTAAGGAGGAAAGTTATAACAATTTTCTTGTAAAATTCGAAACAACATTGATTACCATTGGGAATGTGAAGGAGGTTCATGGGGAATTGTTAGAATCACCTCCTGAATATCATATAGTAACTGAAATAGAGAAATATTACAACTTCAGGACCGGAACAAATATGAGATAAAACAGAAATTTGGAGACAAGATTCTTTTGAAATCTAACAAACAGATAGGAGAAGTAGTAAAAGTTAAGCATGAAGAAAGATATATAATATTTTTAATAACTAAAAGTAAAACTGGACAGATAACCACGTATGAAAACTTGTATACTGCTTTATTGAACTTGAAGTATTTCAGTGAAAAACATTCTTTAAACAAGCTTATAATGGAGAAATTAGGAAGAAAGGACGGATTAGAATGGGACAAGGTTAGAGCTATGATTAGACATATATTCAGAAACACCGGAATAGAGATTCTAGTATGTTCTAAAATGGAATACTCAGAGGCAGAGAAATTAATTATATTTAAACAATTTCATGATTCAATACTTGGAGGACATGCAGGAATAGGTAGAACCATTAGGAAGATTAAACGACAGTTTAATTGGCCAGGACTCAAGTCTGATGTCAAGAATTACATTAAGAATTGCGAATCCTGCCAAAAGAATAAAGTTACAAATAGAAAGATTAAACAGCCTATGGTTATAACAACCACCAGTTCTAAGCCATTTGAAAAGATATTTTTAGATATAGTAGGACCATTAGTTACTACCGTATCTGGGAATACTTATATTTTGACCATGCAAGATGACCTAACTAAGTATTCATTGGGAGTGCCAATTCCAAATCATACCGCTAATACTGTAGCCGAAGCTTTCGTTGTACATTTTGTTTGTATTCATGGAATACCGGAAACAATACTGACAGATCAAGGAACGGATTTCCTTAGCAAAACTTTTGCAGAAGTGTGTAAGCTATTAAAGATTAATAAGATAAATACCAGCCCTTATCACCCGCAATCAAATGGGAGTTTGGAGAGATCGCATAGGACATTAGCTGAGTATCTTAGGCATTATGTAGATAAAGACTTAAGTACTTGGGATCAGTTGTTACCTTATGCATTATTTGTTTATAATTCAACAGAACATTCATCCACAAATTACCAACCGTATACACTATTATATGGAAAGGAATTAAATATTCCAGTCAATTTAAAAAGCAATCCTGAACCTAGATATAATTACGATGATTATTTGTATGACCTAAAGCAAAGAATGCAGGAGTCTCATAAAATCGCTAGGGAAAGGTTAGTTAAAAAGAAAATAAAATCAAAAGCTAATTATGATAATAATGCGCACAGTGAGGAGTTGCACGTAAAAGAATCTATATTATTACGAGATAATACTCAAAAGAATAAGTTAACACCATTATGGAAGGGTCCATATGAAATACTAGAAGTATTAGATACAGAAAATATAGTTATCCAAAGGGGAAGAAGGAAGGTCACAGTACATAAAAATGACGTAAAGAAATATCACGAGAATTCTAGTTAAAAACTTTTGAGGAAAATAAATTTAGAAATAGTAATAAATTAGTAATAAAAATTAGTAATAAATTATTAAACACGTATTGTAGATAATAATATTAAAATCTTAATTTTAGGGAAAAACAGAGGAATTTCCTGTTGGAATTAGAACGGGCTATTGAAAATGATACCCACCATGTTAGTATATTACGCCCAGATGAATTACCCAAATGTTTATTAAGACATATAAGTACTGCAAATCGTAGTTTAACTGAACCATTTTCAAGATCCAAATTAAAGGAATATACTAAGACTATAGCATGCTTTCTACATGCTATGACGGAAAATAGGGATTGGTTAGATGAGTGTCGTTGTAACACATTGATAGAATTCATGGAGATTACCAGATGCAGATGATTTACTAGAGTATAAAAGATCAGAAGCTAATGAAATGATTGCTTTATAGATTATTCGGTTTAATGGCGGTACTTGGGCAATCAATGGTTAAGGATGAAGATATTAAGGAAATTAAAATATATTATAGATATAAGGGCAAGACACCATTAAAGGATTTTATAATAGAAAGAATAACCAGCGAACATAATAGTATGATAAGGTTACCGGAAATTTATGAAAAAAGATGTAATTTACAGTCAATACGTATAACATGTGAGGGAGTGTTCAACAGATCCAATAATTATCAGAAAAATTATCAATTACTACCTATGTATATAGAAACTAAATGTTCAATGGATTTAATAAATCAAAATGGAGTGGAGTATAGTGGAATAATATCAGACCAACTCAGTATGAAGGGTGAAATAATAGAATTTAACCCACTACCATTCTTAGAACCAGAAATTGATAATCATACTCAAAGTAACAGCAATTTCTCTAGCACAACCAATTCAGGAAATGCGACCAGATCATCACCCAACGTTCTAGAAACAACCACTACCGTAAATTTTACTGACACCTTGATAACAAAAACACCAGATAAAATGAATTCAAATCTGACCATTAGTAATTCTAGTAGAAGCAACCAGTTAACACTTAAGGAATACGTAACAAAGCAAATTGATACAACCAAATCTATTAATATTACTATTGAAGTGAAATCAAACCCAACCACTATTACTAAACAAATTGAGGAAATCACCGAAACTAATATCCTAAGAGAAGTCACCAGATCCGGAGAATTTATAAAAATTAATACCAATTCCAATAATAAAGAGGAATTAAATTCAAAGTATATATATGTAATGAGTGTCATAATGGGAGTAATTATATTAGCAATAAGTATAACAGTAATAGGTATATGTCATTATTATAAATTGATAGAAAGAAACCGATTTAATTATTTAAATTCAGTAATTCTTACATCTTATAATGATAGAGAATTAACAGAAATTAAATTGTAATTTAGAGTAAGATTAAATTAACTAGTATTATAAATCATATAAATAAGTTAGAGAAATTTAAGGTATAAAGGTTCCAGTAGTTATAGTATAATGAATAATAAAAAATGATAAAGTGAATATCGATATGGCAGCTTCAATGCTGTAATGTATTTGAATTTTAATATTGGAACATGTTTACACGACCTTTAGTAAAACTGTAATATTGTGAAAAGTTGAAATGATAAATATAGCATTAAGATATTGTGGTGATTAAGATAACAATTTTATTTTTGTATAGGTTGTTATGCATTCCTATCATCCAAGGACAACTACCGTATTATAACGAAGAATTTAAAAATGAAACAGCTATATTTTTCGAAAATCAAGGCGAATTAAGAATTGTAGGAGCACAATGGGAACTTGTAACATACGTACCATTAGAAAATTATGATAATAGATATGAATCCTTATTGAATGAAATTAATAATATGACTCACCATTGTAAAGATATATTATCTGAATATGAAATATGTTCAAGATTCGCACATGTGTTAAAAACCATGTTTATGGAAATAGCTTCACAAAGAGAACAGATGTATGAGTCTATAGGGAGGTATGTGAGTACCAATGAAAAATTAATAAATGAAGAGACAGTGATTAGAAAGAAAAGGGGGTTAATAAATGAAGAGACAGTGATTAGAAAGAAAAGGGGGTTAATTAATGTTATAGGAACTGCTATGAAAACTTTATTCGGGGTATGTGATGATGATTGTACCAAAGAAACAAATATTAATATTGGGAAAATTGAGGCTAGTAATGTAAACATGCTACACATTTTGAAAAGTCAAACAACTGTAGTAAAATCAGTGGTTCAAGGAATAGGAAACACATCCTCAGAAATGAACAATTTATATATTGAATTGGGACAGAAACAGGGAGAAATTTATAAGAAATTAAATGAAGCCGCAAATCATACTCATACTTTAGAAACTTTAATACTTAGCAATAGAATACATAATATATTTACTGCATTAATTACGCAATTTTCTTACGAAACTACAACTATAAGTGCTATAATATCAGCAGCTAGAACAGGCATTCTACATCCAAGTCTAGTAACTCCGAGAGAGTTAGCTAAACAATTAATCCAAATCAAATTAAATCTACCAGTTAATCTAAATTTACCTATGGGAACTAAGGCAAATGAAATCTATGAGTTAAGTAAAATAACTAAAATGGCCGTATATTACAGCGGAAATCAAATAGTATTCTTAATAAAAATACCATTAATAACAGAATTAGAGTTGACATTATTCAAAATTATACCAATACCACATAGAATTGACGATAAACATAGTATTATTTTAAAGCCAGAATTTCAGTATGTAGGAATAACCAAAAACAGGAGACAGTTTACCACTTTCACAGAGACACAATTGTTAAGCTGTACTGCAACAGAAATTTTTAATATATGTCCAGAATTCCAACCTATTCAGCATGAATCCGTTAGACAGCCTTGTGAGGTCTCATTATTTAAAAATCCGGATGTACTACCAAGTAATTGCGAGGCAGGAATCATAGTAATAACTAAGAATATTTATCATAAACTAAAGTATGCCAATACCTGGATTTATACCACCAATAACGATACATTAACTATAACATGTCAGGGGGAGCAAGAACCACATATAGTAAAATTAATAAATCAAGGATTAATATTATGTAAATTTCATACCTAAACTAGGGATAGGTAGTTTAAGTTTTAACATTCCTAAATTTAATGCAGTAGCTATACCTAGATACACTCAAGGTCATGATTTATTAAGGCTAGATAATGTTCATGAATTAGCTCATTCTTTAACTGACATACAAACCAGGGTGGACGAGGAAATAAACAGACAATACGGAAATGAAGATCAAGGTTCTAACTATATGATCTACGTTATATTAGGATTGCTATTATTTTCTTTAATCCTAATCTTATTGCTGTATGCAATGTATCGATACAATTCTAGTTTGAAAAGAGAAAGAGCGATAGAAATGAAACGCAAAATACAAAATAGGGAACCAACTAGTCAATTTTATAAACAAGAGATATATGAACCCATGATTGTGAAAAAGAAATTACAACCATACGACATGCAAGGACCTATAGTGCAATGCAAGTCGTATGAGGAAAAAGAAATTCATAAGAATGATGAGGTATCTGATACAGTCGATAGAAATATTGGTACAAGTTTACCACCAATAATAAATAAATGATATTAAATATAAATTAAGTATATAAATTAAACATATGAGTAAGCGAAAAAAAAAAAAAAAATAAAAATTCAATATTGATAAATTAATTAAAAACAATTTTATATGAAATAAAAAAAAAATGCACTTAATATACAGGTTATACTAGTCTAAATACCATATGGAGATAAAACCATAATTTGTAAAATCATATTATATAAAAAAAAAAATAATTAATAATCATATTATATTATATATATTATATTAATCAATATTATTGTAAAAAAAAAAAAGAAATTTTGTTAAACTATACTAATATACTATTGTAATTACTAATACACTATTTTTAATGTATTTAAAAAAATATTAAATAATGTAAAACAACTAACATTTTATTGTAATGATACATAGTAATGTATCATTTTATTGGAAAAATTGTAATACTCAATTGGGGTAATGTAAAAAAAAATGAATATTTGATAAATTATTATGTAAAATTGTCATAACTTGACAAAAATTAAGATATATGTATGAAATTGTAAAAATTATTATGTAATATGTAATGTTTAAAAATTATGTAACTTTTTAAAGATTTTTGTAGTCCTACAAATTGTAGCCCTACAAAAACCTTTGAAAGGGCGGTGAGGTATAGCGAGCTGTGACTATTTACCACTTTAATTGATATCATAGTATGTATATAATCATATATAGTACGCGTCGTATTAATATAAATATGGTTATATAATACGGGCGAACGCCGCGACATATTAATAGTAATAGTAATAAACGCTGCGTGTGTAGTAGTACGTAAAACATCGAGCGCTTGACCGTGAGAGGCGTGCGTCAATATATATATGACTGCATATATAAATAACTCTAAAAAAGTATAGATCTTGTGTGTGGTTATGGAATAACACCACAAGTTACAATAACAACACATATATTTTGGACATCCGGCGCGTGTGACAATTCCACGCTAGGCCTAACCGCAGGACGACCATGTACGGTTGTACAGAGTAAAGCAGGGACAGGGACTGACCCAACGAGGAGAGCTGATGGACAAGCGTTCATCAGACGAAAAACTGATCAACTCACGAACAGTCACTAGTTTTAATATTGTCACAACTCGCTTAGCTATAATTTAATTATCTTAGACTTAGAACATTTTTACAAATATTATAATAGAATAAATAATAAAACACTTGAAATTATTACACTTGTATCAAGTTATTAAATTATCACCGTCATCTTATCCATCTACTGGCTGTGGCACGTTACAAATGCGAGGAACACATCATGAATTTATCGGATACCTTTTAGTGACCCAATTTAATGTAACTGGCCCCAAAAAAAATTAATTAGTGATTTACATTTATTTCAACTTTTGGCGTCTTCTTCCTTAAATATTTTTCACCAACATAGTTCATCTTCTAAGGTAAATAGAAAGAGACACAAAGACTATCAAACTTCAATTCTCCTCATATTGGTGACTCATATGCATTCCTTGCAACAGGCTGAAATCAGGAATTTTTACAATAACTGAGTTATCATATTATATATGTATAATTATAACTACATTTTATAAGGTGTGTACCGAAATGTCGCTAGCTGGGTTAATCGAGGTAACGATCAAAGTTATTATGCATTCATTATATTTTATATCTAGCCGTAATGTTCATGTCACATTTGATATTATTCTTCATTTTTTTTTTGCATTTTTTAATACTTTTAGAGTTAAATTATGCAGTCACGTACGCACAACGCGATTTCCACGACGAATCGCAGGTAGATTGCCTACCTGATAATATTATACTACTCGCATAATCACAAAGACCTATTCCGAATTTCCTGTCATCTAGTAAAATATATAAATAAAACAGATAAGAAATCATAAATTTATTATATTCGATATTCGATATCAAAGTGTTCACGCAAAAAGCTATTAGCTTATCGCGGGGACGACTCTACGTGATGGAATCTCCCTTTTCATCCAAACACCACTCGATTCTTAAAATATTTAAATTATTATAATTGTTATGTTTATTTATTCTCTTTGTTTTATGTTCTGTAATCAATTATTGTTCGTCATTTTGCCTCATTTTATAATATTATCATATTTACTACTATCGTTGTTACGTTGTTGCTCTGCGGCTAACGCCCTTTTTATTATTGTTGGTTTTTTTACGAAAAATATTTTTTGTTCCCGTCATCACAGCAGTTTGTTTCGACGTTATTTTATATAATTATTATTCAGTAACGCGTATTGAGCAAATAGTTTTTTGTACGTAAATTATTATGATTATTCAATAAAGCGCAATGAGTGCGTAGTATTCAAATTATAATTTTTATTTCAATAATTATACCTAATCGTTGTGAGGGCAAATGAAGAACTCTCTGATATAGTACCCGGTCTCATAAGTTATTGCCATCTTATATCTCTGTCTTCGAATTCACGTCACCCACACGAGAGTGACAACGCGTAAGTCCGCCAGCAACGGTAAGCGTTGTGTGTGAGGCCATCTGGACATCGAGACCAGCGTCACCCTTGAACTTCCGTCACCTCAAGACGCCAGCTGTATATTAAATGTATAATTTACCTAGTGCCTTGAGTTAGTCAGTAAGCTTCCAAACTATTATAAAAAGGGCTCCGTGCAAGAAGGAGTTAACTCCATTTTTATCAATTGTTCAGGGCGACTAAGAGAAATACCGGTATCTCATTTACCACTATTGGTGGGAAATAATTGATTTTGTAATTTCTTTGAGATTAATAAATCGATTTTTCTGATTTTGATACCAAAATATAGATATTTCTTCCATGAAAAACGGGTTTTTGATATAAATTTAGTTATCTTGTTCTTGCCCGGAGCCCTTCCAAACCTACCAAACCGGATCGACTACAGGGCGCCCGATCCCCGTAACTAAGTTGCATTGTCCTGAATCCCATGTACGTCACCTCCCACTTCGCCATAGTGTCGTCATCGCGTGAGAAGGCGTGTAGTACTAGTCGGTCAGGCGTATGTATGTAATGGCTTATCACCACGATTAGTAGGCACTATCGATAAAATTCAAAGTTGGTAATAATTCTTTCTCGGTTGTTCCCGAGTGGTGCTTCGATCTTTTTCCCCCGTTGCTGGGCATATACAGATACATGAATAGATTCTTTGGTCATTGGAGGGTGTTTTTTTTTCATCTCGTTATATAGCTTAAGGGTCGCAACACATAGTTTTTAGTTTCTTTTAATGGTTACCATTGATTACATATTTTATTACTTACTATTATAATTAGTAGAAATGTGACATGTTAGATATTATTATAATCTATTTTATTTATATTCTATCACTTGTATTACTCAAATAGCTACGGTAAACTGCCCTACATGCACTGGTGAGTAAATACTTATTATAGTCAATATTCTTTAGACTAAGATTATGATTATTGGTTAAATTATTGTTTTTCGATAAAAAAAAAATTTAAATTATACAGCGTTTATAATGCATGTATATTATATATTGATGTGCATCTAAACAGTGGCGTAGCCAGACAGCGGGGCTAAGGATGCTTAATATCCCCCCCCTTCCCACACACCATACTATCGAACGTGTTTTGGTATAAATATTATATCGAAAAAAGCAAGGTGCATACCATGATATTTCTGAAAACCGTTTTAAAGAAACAATTAGCGTATTATCAATTATTTTGCAGAGGTTAGTAATAACGACTTACCTAAATAGGTAATAAAATAACAATAAATAGTTAATTGTAAATTTTTTCAGAGGTTGTAAAATCATACATAGAAGATCAAAAATACGGTAATTAATAGACTCGTTAAGTTAGTTTCATAAATCTGATAATTAATATAATATTTTATATTTCATTCAAATACGCACCAAGTATACCAATAATTGGTTCTATAATTAGGAGAGAGTTACCTAGGTTGGGCCACTTTTGACATTTTGGAGTATTAGAGTTATTTAAATTTATAACTATTCAATTGGACTTAAAAGATATCGAAGCATGTGAACAACGGTTTGACAGTTATTTTTTTGTTAAGTGTAAAATGTTTACAAATTGATCCAACTTAGGCAACCGGTTACTTTATTTGGACCAATTTATTTTTAATTGAACCCTCTTCTATATTACACGAGTTAAAGTAGAAACCTTAGAGACTGCAACCCAGCCACTTCATTATGCTAATAAACAAATATATTTTTAGTGGGTCATGCTCAAACTGACCGAATTACACAATGCATGCAAATATGGACGTCGGTTCTAATACACCGCATAATATAACAGTTAATGCTAGTATTCGGACACAAATACAAAACGACAATGTCACCTTGAAACATATGGTAACGGAATTGCGATTAAACAATGAGAAATTACAACTTCAGATTTAGGAAATGAACGCTGGGAGCTTTAAAGAAATTTTGAGCTCGTCAAAAAAACCCATCAAAGTGACGAAAGAAGTAGCGAACACTTCTGTAAAAATCCATCAACTAATTCCAAAAACAGTATGTGGTGTAAATGATTTTCAACAATTGATGATTAATTTGAAACTCGAAGAAGCGAATGGACACGAGCAACAAATGAAAACTTTTGCTAATGGTGAAATTAAGATACCAACAGGCGACGAACTCCAGCTTCGATGAATTATAAAAGTATTAGAAGAGCAAAAAGTTGTGTATCACAGATACCAACTTAAAACAGAAAAAAGTTTCGGGTGGTCATTCGTGGATTACACGCTGAAACTGACCTCTGTGACATTAAAAGCTAATTATCTGGGCTACGAAATTTTGTACATAATGTTACGAACATTCAAATTAAAAAAAAAAGTCGTTCTTAACAACAAGCTTAGTGTTTGAACTATTGTAAGGCTTCCATTTTTATTCGTGGATTAGGTGCCGCAAGGAAAAAACAAAGACATTTATGATATAAAACACTTGTGCTATCATATAATAAAAGTGTAATCTCCAAGGAAAAATGAAGTTCCACAGTGCAAAAATTGCCAAATATTTGGTCACACTCAAAACTACTGTTTCTAAAACACCAAAGTGTGTAAAATGTAATGAAAGACATACTTCACTAAATTGCCCTTAGTCTAAGAAATCAAAGGCGAAATGCACAAACTGTGGTGAAGGACATACTACAAATTGGAAAGGATACATCACTTATAAAAATGCATTAGAAAAAGCTAACCCTAAAAAAACTACAGCAGTACAAAGAATACAACAAAAGACATTCAACAATCGATCAAGTACATCGAGTCACTAATGTGATTTGTAAAGCTCTTGAAGAAAAAAAGTACTGCTGTGGAGTATTCCTTGACATAACCCATGCTTTTGACAAAGTCTGGCACAAAAGATTCCTCATCAAACTGCGTGATCAGCTGCCACCTACCTGGTGTGCACTTCTTGAATCATACTTGACCGACTGTCAATATCGAGTCGTACACGAAGAAACGATAACCGAATGGAAAGATATATCAGCTGGAGTATCGCAAGGTAGTGTTTTAGGACCTATCCTGTAATTACTCTATACGGCTGATATACCAAACGATGATAACATAATATTAGCTTTGTTTGCCGATGATACGTCAATTTTGTCAATACGTAATAGTCAGCTCACTGCAACTGATAACTTACAGAGGTCAATCGACAATATCTTAGCCTGGACAAGACTTTGGAAAATTAAGAACAATGGCGATAAATCGGCGCACGTAAACTATACGTTACGCAAAACCGAAAAAATTCAAATACTACTGAATCAATATCCAATCCCACAAAAAGATTCAACAAAATATCTTGGAATGCACCTTGACCCTCGTATAAACTGGAAACATCACGTCCGTCAGAAAAAAATTCAGATTAAAGAAAAAATGCGAAAACTTTATTTGTTAGTCGCACCTCACTTTGAGTTAACCATCGAAAACAAACGTCCACTGCATGTAGTAATTATAAAACCGATCTGGATGTAAAGCATTCAATAGTGGGGTTGTTCCAGAAAGTCTAACATCAATGTAATACAACGCTGTCAAAACATTGCCCTTCGGACCATCACTGCAGCCTATCGGTTCGAAAGATACAACGCAATGCACCGTGATATGATGCAACAATAGCAGAAGAAATCCAAAGGTTTGCTCGCAAACACGAGACGAGGCTAGATCACCATGTCAATCCATTGGCCATCCAACTATTAAATAACTTCAAGGATATCAGATGTCTTAAGCGACTGAAACCATACGACTTAATTTAAGATTTTAGATTAAGGCAGGAGGCACTTCATTGGAAGTGACTCCATCAACAAATAAAATATATATAATTTATATCTAGTATGTAAAATGTGTTCAACAACTAGATATAATTGAAGTGGTCCAATTTAAGTTCCAGGCCAATTTATAAAAGACTCTCCCCTATATCCAAACTAAAAAAAAAGAGTTAATTTAAGTAAAACTGATTCATTTTTATTTTTTAGGTCATGCTTGTGCTCCAAATATATTTTGTGCACGATATTAGCGAACGGTTGAAAGTAATTCTGAAAAATAATTATTTTTTATTCTATCCTTGCAATTACTTTTAATTAAGATGAATGAATGTGAGAAAAATAATTTTAATAAATTACACCTTAATATTTTTTTTTATAAACGTGCATATGACACTAACATATTACTTTGTATAACTTTAAATTTCACAATCTATGAATAAATAAAACTAAATTTTCCATCAGTTAATTTTGTATAAAAATACGCATAAATTCATTTTACCTACCCACGGTTTTTTTAAATTTTATTTTTGAAACATACGTAATACGTATTATAACGAGTTAAAATTCGAATGGATCTAAGAAATGTGGTGGCTGGCGTGGTACAACCCGTTCCGGATTGGAGTATAATGCTTGCGATTAAGTAAAATGTAGTTATAGACAATATTGAAGACTTCACTAATGTACTTATTTTGCCTATACAATTCGCCATGCAACACATGATATATTTTGTTTTGCGTTTTTTGGAGATATATGAAACAACAATGGTCAATTCCTCTTTGGTGGAAAGAATTGATACCTATGACCTCCTACCATTTTTCATTAAATCAACCATAGTTGTTTTTTGTATACAATATGTCTCTACACACAGATACACTTTGAAAACCTGTGACACGGTTACGGCGGTGGAGTGCTGTAGGTGCTGTCCGTGGTAAGTCGGTCGCTGTCTGTGGTCTCAGGATAAGGTGACAATCACAACAATTACACAACACAACTTTAGAATAAATAGTCCGCGAGGGACGTTTATTCGGGTGTAATAAAAGTACCTGTATACTATCGACAGTATTCGGACTTTTCTAGATAATTATTTGTTCATCTTTTATCTTATCTAGATAAATAGTTACAAGTTATCTAAACGTTCATCTTGGATAATTTTTTTACTTATCTAAATAAATTCATCTATATACATTTTTTATTGATACAAATCGGGAAATAGTTCAAACGCATTTTTAAATATTCATACAGATCCTCAAACAAAGTTAATGGTATATAAGACGTAATGTAATTATTTTTATTAACAACATTATTATAATTATGTTCCTAGTGCCCAACTAAATTATACCTAAATTTAAAACCATTTAAAAAATAATTTTATCTTTTTTTTTATCTAGATAAAAAAGTATATATCTTTATCTTTATCTAGATAAATATGAGTTAAGTTATATTTTATATTATATATCTAGATACATTTGAGTTGCATTATCTTTATCTTTATCTATATAAAAAAATACTTATCTAATTTGAACACTGAGTCTACCGACGGTGGTAGTATTATAATACAAGTATTGTGTGTCGAGTATTTAGTATATAATGTATCAACGTTGTGGTCGAGAGCTTAACTTCAGTGATCGAACGAGAACTGGTATATTCAACATGGTATGGCCGTTGGTGGTAAGAAGTCGTTAAGACAGTCGGTAAACGAGAGAGTTGCCACCGGTGGCATGTACTTGCTTTGCGCGACTTGCCTTCCCGTCTCGCCTTGTGCCTTTGCGGCGCGGTGAGTAGGAATAGAAAGGGAGTTCTGGAACCTCAACCAGCTGGCTCAACCCTATACCCTCTGCTCAACCCGTGCACACCTTCTGCTCAACTCATGGTTGAACCGGTCTATCACATACGTATACGATAGCATACAAAGTATACCACCTATCGAAGGCGCTTAAAGATTTGAATGCTGGATTGCCGCAAAAGTGGTGGGGACCAGTAGGGTTAGCAAACGAGGTGGGATAAGGGGTTTTCCTTACCGACCAGCAACCACCGTGAAAAATACATGTGTCTTCCTTAAACGCGCGCCAACAGGGCATAAATAATATAAAATTGTTGTCTGTGCTAACCGTCAATTTCAGGCGTCATGAGCGGCCCGCAACAAGGGCTATCTATAGACTACAAACGGTGCAAGTCTATATTAGGCGGAAGCCAGAGGAAGTACAAGCTACCAGATCCATAACGACACGCCTGCATTGGTACCAGTGTACCCCGTGTGGCGATTTGGCGGGGGAGTATGACACTGTCCGCAGCGGCAACCAGTACAAAGTACAGGTACCGCAGCGACTAGTCTACACTTTTGTCAACCGTCACCACGGACTACGACAGCGCGACACAGTCGACTCTCCCACCGCAGTAGGAATAAAAAGGGAGTTCTGGAACCTCAACCTGCTAGCTCAACCCGTCCACACCTTCTGCTCAACCCATGGTTGAGCCGTTCTATCACATACGTATATGATATTCCCCCCGCCATACCGCTCTTCCGTATACCCCCTTTCTGATCTTTGTACACAGACATCTGACCCCACCATCTAACCTATATGTACACGATGTACCCCCACCACCCTGCTCTTCCATGGCAATTGGCCGCCGCCAGCCAACACTGCCGCCACGCGAGGAAAATAATTTAAAAATGTATTCACCAGATCGGGATCCGAACCCGAGTCGACCGCTTGTCAAGCGACCACCGCACCGCTGCGGACCTTACTCGCACAGACATAAACTTGTAAAAATATTTGTTTTCAAAATATACACGTTGAAATATAGATACATTCGCTTGCATTCACACATTCCTCTCCCCGACAACATACAGATATATTTATAATATAAATTTATATATATGTATATATGGTCAATCGTTTAATCGTTTACAGTTGTTGATGAGTTTCGTTCACACATTTCTCTAGCAACACACATACACTCATATACCCATAGGATACATATTTAGATACTTACATACACACATTCATCAGGTATCACAAACACCAAATATATTATGTATATACAGTATTCATATATATTCAGGTCATATATATATCGTCATCGACATCGTACATTACTCCCTACGTTGAGCACACCTAAAATGCTGAGTGTTAGTAATTGAAAATGTGTATATATGTATAAAGTATATATTATGCTGACGTGATGTTTAGCTCACATCGTGTAAATAACCGACCTGACGCCTGGCGATAGATAGTTATGAGAGAGTCTACAGTTAGGTAGTCGATAAAGTCTATAGTCGACGGTCGATAGTTGGATGGTCAAGAATGAAGAGTTAAAGTCGACGGTCGATAGTGGAACTCGAGAGCTGACAACGACCTGAAGAGGACCCGCGGACGACCTCTTCGACCCACATTTGGACATCGGCACCCACGTCACACCATGACCTGATCGGTAACCCTGAGTTATAATTTATAAGTATACTTTCGATGTTATAACTTGTAGTAAATAATAATAATATACATTAATATTCAATAACAGATATAATAAAATAATACATAGATCTAACTATTTTATACAGCTCAAAGGATTACTCGACAACACACACACGATTATATATTTATGAATTATGACACACAATATTATAAATTAGTGTAACTAGTAGGTATATTGATATAGAGTATATCGACTCTGAGGGTCTTAGACGTCGTCTTTGAGTATATAGTTTAGTGGTTTGGTCACTAAATGCAAAAATTATACTATCATATTTCGAGTTCACCGTTTATATACTACATTTATTTGAATGTTTGAAATAATACAACATTTAATCTAATATATTTGACATAAACACAAATATGCTTATACATACTTTTAATTTTAATATTATAATTTTTGTGTAAAATAAAAATCACCGTGATATTTAAAAACAAGTTGTAACAATTATAAATATAATAATATAACATATTTATATGTTACATAACACTTATATAATATCAATAAATCAACAATATTATTAACAGTCATTATTCTAATCATCTTTATCATATTCGCTGCATTGTCACAAGTTATTGCGTAAATTTGTTCTCAAGTTATTTCATACTTCACAAGTACATCAAGAAGCTATAAATAAGGCAATACAAATTAATTCTTAACATCTATATTATTGTAATTCAAATGCAAATAAATAATATTTTATTTTTACCGATTGTTTTAAATTTTCTGCTGTATGCTTGTCAAATAATTCTACCATTCCTAATGTTTTCAAAGTAATTTCACCATTTTTAATGTATTGAATATTTGTTGCGAAGTGGACTGTTTCCGATGCTGGTTACTTCGGATATTCAGTTTTATTAGCTTATTATTTAAATTAATAATTTAGATGAAATTGAGCTATAGAATGTTAAATACGTTTGTTTTAATTTACTATGATGCGGAGCCGACATGTCACGTTCGCTATTTTTCGACGACGACTAACAACTATATGTAATACAAAACTGCTCAAAGGTAAACCCGTCGGCCCCACTAGCCGATAACAATCATTTCGGTTATTACTTTAATCTTTATCGTTACACCGATACGCGACAATATTTATACCCAAAATTGAACGGTTGTGACGTTTAACCAAGTTGATCTTTAAACTTATTAGTTGCTTTTTAATGTCATTTTTAATACATGAAATTATCACATTTGATGCATTCAAAATGTGATTTTTAATATTTTGAGAGTTAAAAGTAAATTCTAAAATTTTAAATACACATCAAAAATCTTATTAATTTATTATAGACATTGAGTAAGCACAAACCAATGGTGCACGGCTGTACAATAATACATAGTACTATGGACTTGATGTTTGGATACCAATGTATATAGTACTTATACATATACATAATTATATAATTTAAGAATATAACAAATCCAATGCACTCTGTGTCTGTGCATCAGTGTACGGCCAATTTTATAGTTATATATTTATTTTATTTAAAATACCTCCACCAATTGCTTCTGTTAAAGGACGCAGAATTTTTGTAAACCCTGAATCATTGAAAATGGTCAATGGTCTACCATTCACAGTTACAATTTCAGTGCACGCCTTCACCAAAGAACTTTTATTTAAATTAACGTTTAATTTTGTTTTTTCAATTGTTATATGTTTATCTAAAGTTCCGTGTTTCTGTTTTAAAAGATTTAGGTAGATACAATGTTAAAAAATTAAAAAAAAAACCCCTGATACTTAATAGTTAATAGGTACGTACCTTAATTGAGTAGGAATTATCTTCATCATTTATACGCTTTACACCACAATTGGAACTATTTACGATCTTCTTGTTTTTTGAAATCTGCCTTAGCTTTATCCAAGATGATGGCTTCTTCGGGGTGAGTTTTACGCATGTGCGTTTCCAAATTGGAACTAACACTGCCCATAAGTACAGGTCTATGACACCCTTCGATCTTACATAACGACTCGTTTTAGTCAATATTGTAAGTAAAAAATTAATTTTTTACAGGATTAGTATTGTGTCTCCCCATTTAAAGTTAAATGTGAAAACAGAAAAGTTTAAAACTATAAAACTGTAAAACTATAAAACGTGATAACCAGGCATCAGGGGCATACAACGGCACGCAACAGCAAAATGAACATGTACGTCGTAGTGTCGTACGACAAACCGGACAAACGGACAAAATATTATGACGATTGACGACTATTTTAGGTTATTTTTGTAATATATGATATTATTATTGGTTTAACGAACGACATACGTAGGCCAACGATTAATAATACAAAATATCTATATACGAAATTAATCAAGTACAATAACATACTATAATGTGGAAAAAAAATTTTTCCATGCATTTTACTCAATCAGCCAAATGTGCATGTATAAAAATAAAACTCTTTAAACTTGCAATAACAACAACAATCGTTCGTCGAACGCCAATTCCTATAATATATACTTATATAATATATATATATATATATATATATATATCCCATATATGCTAATATGCATGGATATGCTAATATGTATATTATATTGTAAAGATTCTATTTATGTCTAATATTATAAAAGACATTATTCACATTAGTTATTAATTATTAGTAGTTATTAGTATAGACATTATTATGCATGATATGCATTATGTATAGTCAATTATGTTATACCCCAATACTTCAATGCGTATGCTTATGACCAATTTAAATACAAATAGACCTGAACTCTGAAGTCTTTATGCTCGTATGGCGTAGTTTTGAAATTTAAATTACAATTTTTTTTTTAATTTATTTAAAATCGATTTGATTATGATAATGATTTCGATTTTGATATAAATTATCGATTTTAACTTTTTTTAATTTTGATATAGATTTTGAAAATCATCAAGAGGACGTGTCACGGAAAACAATCACTCGAAAAATTCCTTTAAAAACATGTTTGCGCGTTTCAATAACATGGGTTACTGAGTGGTTTGATCATAAAAACACCATGAACAAAATTGTAGGCAAGATTTTTATCTGGTTCCGTTAGAAGCCCGATTTTTGAAATTTTTATTTCTAAATCCTAAAAATAACTTTTTAAAAATTAAGAAAAAGTGTATTATTAATCATTTTTAAAGATATCAAAAATCGGGCTTTTAGGTGTTCATACCACCACCCCACGCGCAATAACGGAAATACCGCACAAATGGCCAAAACAGGTTTTCTATCGCAACATTCGCAACCGAGCGCCCGTACATGGTTTATAAATAACCAGATAAGAAAATGGTTATTAAGTTTGTGACGAATATTATTTAATTTGGTTCGATTTTATATTTTGTATTCGTATCCGAATTCTATACAAATAAAAACTATACTATTGTTCTTCAAGTAATACGGCTTATTGAAGCGGTTTACAGCAAAATAACTTATTATAAAAATTGTAAAGGAGAATTTTTAACAATCGTAATATATCCAATTTCTGTTATTGTATTCCAATTGTCTAATATCGCATGGTAGATTATTAATTTTTTTTTTTACTTTTTATTGGTTAATTAATTAACTAATTATATAAAATATAAAAAAGGTGGGTAAGTGGATGTCGCTCTGCTGTACAGTAGACGACAAGTGGGTTACTCCTGTAATGGATGATGTTAAATTTAAATTCAATGATATAATATCACTGTATAAGAAAAACGATTCTGAGCTAAGACTATATGATAGTCAGTCTATGATTTTACCAAGTATATTTTATGATATTATAGTGAATAAAGTAACTGACAATGTTCGTAAACAGCTCAAAAAGAATCAAAATATTTACAAAATTGTATAGTGTATAGAAAATGAAAATATGAACATTCAGTAAAATTTTTATGTATCTACAGTCATTCCTTTTTGAATAACAATAAAATAACGAAACCACTACATGAAAAATCGAGTGAATATCCAATATTTTAAAAATATGAACTTCAAACGTTCATAAAAATTTAATTTGATTTGCTTGTAGACATTTTTTTTTGTTGATAAAAGTAGATAAACTTATTAGTAATCTTGTATTACATTTTCGAATCTTAGGTTTAAAAAGAAAAATTTCTATGAATTTCTAACTCAAAATAGTTTGCACATTTTCGTGAATTTTACGTATTTTCTCAATAATTGAAATTTAAATGCTTATAAAAAAAAATTGTGTCTACCTATGGATTTTTAATATTTTTCATCTGTCTTTAAAACATTATATTAGGAGCCTTGTATTAAATGTTCAAGCTTTTTTACCCACCAAATAAAATGTTATTGATATTTATTGAATAATAAACTAAAAAAATTGGAAACTGAAAATGTCCCAAAACAGCTCAAAATAAGTCAAAATATTTTTAAAATGGCATAATGCATAGAAAATGCTAATATAAACATTCAATCAAAATTTCATCTACTACCGTTATTTCATATATTTTGTTTTAGAGTTGCACCAAAAACCAAAATCTTTTTTTCGAAAACAGATTTTACGTAAAATTCCCCATATTTCCCTAATTTTTCTTTTGTTTTTCACGCTGCTTTTGAAAACTACTGGGAAATTTTTACTTTGACTCCCCATTGTAATAATTAGATTCACTTTCCTATCAGAAAAAGTACTGTTGAATAAAATCTAAGCATTTTTACTGTCCTAAAAGGTGATGACGGATACAAAAATCTAAAATAAAATTATAAATTATATTATATTTGTTGAACTTATATTAATTTTTTTTCATGGTTAAATAACAATAGTTTCTTGTTACTCTTTTATTATATTATAGTAGGTAATATGATTATAATTTATTTTTTAAATAAAAATATAGTGATAAATAATATGGGTCACTTACTAAAACTATTGATTGATTTTATAAATTTCATAAACTGTAATTCATTGAATTGTGTAATACTTATATAGTAGTTTGTAAAGTAATTTTAAACAAACAGTTACTTATATAAATAATTTTTTGCTAAATGTATGTTATAATTTGTTAACATAATAATATTATATTATAAAACTATAAATTTTAAATTAGTTTTTTTTAGGCAGTGAATGTACCCGATCTCTTCAAAAATTACAAAATGATAATTAAAGATTTTAGAGTATTATTATTATCATTACGAGTATATTATAATTATTATATTACTATACTAGGTATAGCCGTATAGGTTACCTACTACCAACATATTATTAATTTAAAATATATTTGTAATTACTTATCATCGTATTAATAAAACATTAACAGTTTAACGTAAAAGATAAAACACTGAAAATTAATATTAATTTAATTGCACTGTATTTATTTTATTTACCATTTATTAGATTTTACTATAAGTAATATATTTAAATAAGTAATAATCCAATAACTACAAATCAAGCTATGCTATAATGAAGATTCTACGATCTATATATTGGGACATAAATTTAGGTAAGCAGTATCTTAATTTATAATCGATAGTTCATAGGTACGCGAGGGTATTGTAAATATTACGTCGGCATTCAGAACGAGCATTCGTTGCCCGCTGTCGGCCGGTTGCGAATTGCGAATAGTAGGCGTGACTTAAACGCCGCGCGCTTGCGGATCGTGAAAACACCTAACAGCGCATCCTCTCGGTCGTTGCACACGTACATTTTTCGTGACGCGTCCTCTTAACATGCATTCACGAATTTGATATTAATTTTGAGTTTTTAAAACATTTTTAACGATTTTTATTGATATTTAAAATCGATTTCAAGCCCTGCATTTGTGTATACATAGTATTTAGGTCAGCCAATGATAAGAATTCTTGTATTGCCATTAAAGTAATACTTTTTTAACTGTTAAGTATAACGTAGGTTGATTAAATTTTTGACGGAAATGTTGTTTTTGATACATTTTTTTATTATTTAAGATTTAATCGGTTGAGCCTTTTATACTTTAACAATATTAAAGTGCATCGCACATATTATAATATATTTATAATATGTATATACAATAACAATACCAAATAACCAATTATCCAATAAAATGGCACTAAGATTTAGATACAACTATTAAAAAGAAGTTTTTTACGGCACGATGCGGGGCAAGCAGGGAAAAAATGTTCCTGACAAAATACTATAATTTATAATAATATAATATATTAAACAGTTATTTTAGCCAAAAGATCCAATATTTATTCCATCATGCTGTTCGATCTAGTAATGCGATAATACTTTTTAAAACAGATTTAAATTCTTTATTATGTCTACTTGAGACTGGTCAGTCCAATTTTTCCAATTTCACTCCCCCCTCCCCCAAACACTAAAAATTTAGGTTGATTATTTTGAAATTTTGGAATTTTAACGTTGATTGTTCGGGATTTATTCGGAATTTAAATCAGAAAACTTAAAATGTGAACTGATCAATCTCAAATAGACATTCGATACGAATTCAGATCAGTTTTCTGAAATATTATTGCATTATTAAATCGATCGGTATAGGATTGAACAAAAAAAAAAAGTGTGAGCGGTAATTTGTAGTGACTGTCCGCGATTGATTGATTAAAAATATCTTGGTTATATTGATAATATAATTATTCATAACACATCACTACACTACGTGTATTATGCTGACACACTGATCGCTGAAGTCTATAATTAAATACGATAACATACTATTTTATAGGGCGTAATGCAATAGTTAAAATATTACACATTGTTGTTAATATTTTGTCATCCAATAAAATTACAAATGTACGATTATTCAAAAATCCTCACAAAAACTTTCAATAATCCCCCCTGAGTTTATTGTATCATATAAAAAACCTTATTAAAAAAAATGATGGGCAAATGTGTACCACTCAGCTTGCAGTTGTATCGAGTGATTTACTGTAATTCATTCCCCCGACTGTGTTTGGTGTAGTATAGTGTGAACATTTTAAGAAATTAAAAAACGGAACAATTGTTACACTTAACTCCCCACCCCCCAAAAAACAAACCCTGACACCAAAAAAATCTTTACATACCTTCAGACATACATACACAATTGTAGAGTGTAAAAGACCAAATCTATGTCATATCACAAACAATTTTTATCTTATTAGATTTCCCTTTTTGAGTTAACTAACCTAATCTTAATAATAAATGTGTTTACATGTTTATGAATTTAACTATTGAAAATATAGATTTACACTCTGTACACAGAACGTAATAGTACATACAACTATTCCTATTGCATCAGCTTCTCTTAAAAAAGGAAACTTCGTTTTTAATTTTGGATTAAAACTACTCTTGTTTCTTGGGTATCTTAAGTATTATATTTAAATTTAGAAAAAAGATCCATTGGTACTCGTCAATTTAAAAATATATTATATATTGTCATAAAATAATATATTTAAAAGTTCCATCCATAAACCATAATGAGGCTGATGATAATATAGTTAAGGCTTGAAAAGTTGCAAATATCAACATTCTATATTCACTTACGTTGTTGTAAATTAAAAATGGGTTTGGCTCACCACCCATAGTTGTTTTTCATTTTACGTGCAGTACAAATTCCATACTTCTTGGTTATTATAAAATATATTTCCCGGCTTATGTATATCATACAAAATGTCCGCGATTGATTTTCATTAATTTATTTCACCGTACAAAGTGTCCGCGATCGATTTTTATCAATTTATTTTCACCGTACAAAATGTCCGTGGTATGCAACTCAAACAATAGATAGTACAAAGTGTCCGTTTATCATTATGACTTCACGGAAAGGAATTCACTAATCAACGGTCAACAGTGTAAACCAAAAACTAATACTTACAAACGTCTAAGAAACTGGTCATGACTCATAGACATATGAGTCTGTAAAAATATTTTTATCGTAAACGACGTAAACGATTCATTATAAAATCTAATATCATAAATTGATTATAAATTATATAATATAATACATATAATATTTCAGCTTGTAAGAAAATGTGCAAATTATATTGCAGTTAAACTGTATCAAATGTTAATTTTTATAGGTAAGCATTGCAAATGTAAAGCAAGGTTACTATAAGTACTATAACCAAACAATCCAAAAAAATATATAAATATGTACCTACATTATTTTTATAGTTAAAATTTGGACGAAATTAGATATTTAAAGTTTAAACGCAGAATAACGCGTTATGTTATTTTATGTTATATTAATGTAATTCAAAATATTATTCGTTGGGACTTAAAAGATTTGCGTATATTAGACATTTTACTCTACGTGATTCGGCTCAGTTATAATTGAAAAAATATAAAAACTAGCGGACTGTATAAATGAATGATAATAATTTATTATAATATAATTTTGTATAATGAACACTATTTTTTATTTTAATAATATGTGATTATTGCTCTACGTCGCATATATTGACCGGCATTGACACCGATGCGTCGCCGAGCTCGAACTGGCGATCCGTGCCTTTTACGTATTACCCCACCTGGGATGACATAATAAATACTATCTACATTCTACATTGTTACGATAACGATGATCGTCGATAGTACTTATTACCTGTACATTGAACATAGGGGCCACCTTGAAGTACAATCTTCAATATAATAAATAATATAGGTCACGGTCGCTAAATAGAACAAAAATAACTTAACAATAATTGAATAATTTCAAGATAATATACAATTTAGCCCACAATCAAAAGGGATACTGAAAACAATATAATAATATAATAATAACTACCTATAAATATTGATTGACCAAAATTACAATATAGTATACATAGTTGAATAACACAAAGATAATAAAATAATTAATAATAATAATTGTCTTTGCTAACATAAAGGTTACAAATCAATAATCAGTATTGAGTTAAACTCATTTTTCATATAAACATTTTTATTTTCTATCATTTTGGCTCAGAATCGTCATTGTCTTGGATTGGCAATGGACACAACAATCTTACAGCTCTTTTCTTTGGTCCACTCGCTGTATTGACCATTGCAACTCGCACCACACCATCCTTGCCCGGAAATATGTCAACTACGCGGCCTAGGTTCCATTGTAGTGGAGGTAAATTGGTTATCCTTTAATATTACCATTGAGCCCACTTTTATCGAGGGACCACGAGATTTGTCCCACTTATTACGCTCCTGAAGTTGACTCAGGTATTCAATACTCCAACGCCTCCAAATTTGCTGAGCAATGCTTTGAACCTTTTGCCACCGTGACAACAAGTTGCGAGCCAAATTACTTACGTCGGGTTCCGGTAATGACACGAGTGAGTCTCCTATTAAAAAATGGCCAGGAGTAAGAACGGAAAAATCTAGAGGATCGGTAGACAAGGGGGTGAGCGGACGTGAGTTTAAACACGCTTCGATTTGCACTAATAATGTATAAAATTCGTCGTATGTTAACTTTACGAGTGCCACGTTGCGGTTCAAATGTTTTTTTATGCTACGCACGGCTGCTTCCCACAGCCCGCCGAAATGTGGCGCTCTTGGTGGAATGAAGTGCCATGTCATTTCGTGACTGGTCATTACTTGATGAATGCGATCCTTATGGCTTTCGGATGACATCAATTGTTTTAAATCACTTAATTTGTTATTCGCACCCACGAAACATGTGGCGTTATCGGAGTATATGTTTTTGCACAGACCTCGTCGAGATATAAATCTTGTTAACGCTGCGATAAATGCATCAGTGCTCAAATCACATACCAACTCCAAATGCACCGCCTTTGTTGCAAAACATACAAATACGCATATATATGCCTTTTGAGTTGCGGCGTTACGTCGGTTGCTGCATTTCAACATGAATGGACCTGCGTAATCAACACCACAGTTTTCAAAGCACCTACTTGGGCGGTTGACTCTGAACGTGGGTAAATTACCCATAACTGGCGACACATTTTTTGGTCGTGCTTTAAAACATGTTACGCACTGATGTATTACCTTTCTTACACATCTCCGGCCATTGATTGGCCAGTACTTCAGACGCACTGCAGCAAGCGTGGCATGTGGCCCAGCATGCATTAATTTTTTATGTTCATGTAGCATGATTAATTTTGAAAATGTTGTGTCACTAGGTAGTATAATTGGAAAACGTTGATCAGTATTAATATCCGTCGCGTTTGTCAACCTACCACCTACGCGCACAACTCCGCTGTCGTCTATAAGTGGATTTAACTTAATCATCTTGCTCTTTACCGACACATTACGATTATTTTTTAACTCTTCAATTTCTATAGAAAAATGTGCTCGTTGTGTAATTTTTATAACAGTTTTGGTCGCCAATGCGATCTCGTTTACGTTCAGTGGTCCGATAATCCGAGAGGTATTATTCCGTTTCGTTAACGCATTATTTTTGTATCGTAATAAGTACGAGACAACGTGTAGTAATTTGGTCAGCGACGAATATTTATTAATATCTAATGACACGTCTCCTTGTGAGGTGCACACAACGATTGGTGCAGTCTTTTCCTCACTTTGAACGTCATTAATGTGTTCCATGTTATCTATGTATGCGGTTGAACACTTAAACGTTTTATTTTCCAGCCATGTCGGACCATGCCACCACTGTGTGTTATTTTTTAGTTCGCTAGGCAATACGTCTGCCGAATTGTCACTCGACGTCACATGCCCCCACTCGGCGCGATCCGTCAACGTATGGATTTCGCCTACACGATTCGCAACAAACGCCTTCCAATTGCTTGACTCCGCGACTATCCAAGCTAGCGTGACAATCGAATCAGTCCATCAATATCGCCGTGATATATTCAGTCGAAGTACAGGTATAATTACATCTATTAGACGCGATAAGAGCAGCGCTGCATATAGCTCTAATCTGGGAATCGAGATAACCTTTACTGGCGCGATATGAGACTTAGCACACACTAATTGCGACTTAATGATGCCTTCTGTGTCTATTGTACGCATATATATACATGCACCGTATGCCTTCATGGATGCATTAGCGAATCCGGGTATCTCTATTTGTTTCCTCTTGTCGGAGCCCAGCCACCGGGGTATACTAAACGAATTGAGCTCATTTAAATAATTATTATATGTTTCCCACTCCAAATGTATGCGCTGTGGAACTGGGCTGTCCCAACCGATCTTTTCACGCCATAAACCTTGTAATAATATTTTTCCCACCAATATTACTGGACCTACTAAACCTAACGGGTCAAATAACATCGCTAGGCCGGCAAGAATGTGTCTTTTTGTTGCTTCAATTTTTATTTTTGGTACTTGTACGACGTACGTGTAGTAATCACTTTTCGGTTCCTAATATAAACCTAAAGTTTTCACGCGTTCTCTATCCATCGATACGGTCGTTATTTCATTTGTATTATGCTTCGGAGATAAATCTGTATGGTTCGTTGTCCATTTTGATAGTTCAAAACCCACACCTTGCATAATTGAAATTAACTCGTTGCGAAATTCTATTGCTTCCACCAATGTGTCTGCTCCGGTGAGACAATCGTCAACACAAAAATCATTTTTAATTATTTCTTTTAACCTCGTGTTTATGGTCTTGTCGCCGATGCGGTTGATGCAACTTATTGCTAAAAACCCAGCTGGCGCCAAACCATAAGTAACAGTGCATAGTCTATACACTTTGACTTCATCGTTCGGATCCGATCTCCATAATATACGTTGATAGTCGCGATCTTCCTCGTGAACTAACACCTGACGATAAATTTTTTGTTATGTCTGCCGAAAATGCATATTTATGTGTTCTAAATCGCACCACGATTTCAAATAAATCTGGTTGTATTTTTGGTCCGTTCATTAGTATGTCATTTAATGACACACCACTACTAGTTTTGGCCGACCCATCAAACACAACGCGTAATTTTGTCGTTCTACTACGATCGTTAATTACGTATGAGTGCGGTAGATAAAAACATTTTGTGCGATCGATTAACTGTTTATCGCCACCCGTATCACAAACACGTTCCATGTGATTAAGACTTTCGTACTCACTCATAAACATTTTATACTTCGTGTATAGTTCGGGATTTTTTACCAACCGTTTTTCTAATGAAAGAAATCTTCGTAGAGCTGAACTGAATGAGTTACCAAGATGATTACGATTTTCTTTGAACGGTAGTTTAACTATAAATCAGCCGTTCTCATTTTGTGCGAGGTTCTCGTTAAAATGTGCTATACACGATTTTTCTTCGTCAGTGAAATTGTGCTTCGACGATAGTTCCTCCATTTTCCAAAATAATTCTATTTTGTTATCTAATAATTGATATTGATTTTGAGTCGTTAACAAACACGAATTTAATTTTCTAGTACTTAAATCTGTCGATGTCTTGCCTACAACGACCCATCCGAATAATGTTTTTTGCAAATACGGTCCATCTTTTATTTTGAACTTCTCATCACATATTATGTCCCAATAGGTATCACTTCCGATTAGAACGTCAATATTGCCCGGGCAATTGAATGAAGGGTCCACAACGTTCACGTTGTCGGGGATGCTTATGGTGTGTATAGGAGTTTGTGGTAATGAACCTGTTATTTTTGATAACACTAAAAACTCGATTATCGTTTCGTACGGACTATATAGTGATTGCACAACAGCTGTTACTTTATGCTTTATATTATTTTTGGACTCACTTATTCCGCATATCGGAATATTTACCTTTTGACGTTTGAGTCCGAGTTTATGTACCATATTACTTGTAATAAAATTACTTTGAGACCCGTTATCTAGTAACGCCCGGCCGTGTATATATCTGCCGGCGGAACTTGATAACTTAATTATTGCCGTCGCCAACAGTACTTGATTGTCGGTATCGGCGGCATCCACGGTATGCGCAACGACTAGCGCATCGTTTGACGCGTTATCCTGTGTACTTTGTTCTTCCGATCTTGGTTCTTTATCTTGGTGTAATAGTGAATTGTGTGGTTTTTGACATTTTCCACATTTTCTCGCGGGGCACTGTTTTACCTGATGGTCAGGTTTCTTTAAGCAATTACTGCATAATTTCAACTCGTTGACTTTATTTATTCTGGACGCTATATCAAGTGCCAGAAATACAGTACATCTGTATATTGGGTGTTGTTGCTGACACATATAACATTTCATTTTATACGTTGTCAAAAATGTCGACGCATCTTTTTTAGAAGTTCCAAATTTTGAGATTTTATTTGACGAACAATTTGGTTCATTTTGCTTAAATGTTAATAGTTTTGCGTTTTCTACAGACTCTAACATTTGACTTCTTTTACCCAGGAACTCCATCATTAATTGTACACTCGGTAAGTCGTCTCTCGACACTTCGGCTTCCCATTGACGTATTGAATTTGTGTCAAGTTTCGTGTATATGACATGTAGCAGTAATGCACCCCAGTTGTGCGGGTCATGATTTAAAGCTTTTAGTGCTTGTATATGTGCATTTAGCGAATCAGTTAATTGTTTTAACTTAATGGCCGATTCTTTATTAATAGGCTCTAGATCGAAAATTCGCTTCGTGTGTGTTTGAATCAACATACGAGTATTATTGAATCTCGTAGTGACTATTTTCCATGCAATTTCATAATTTGATGACGTCGTTTCTAAATTTTTGATTAATGAACTAGCTTCGCCCTCTAGTGCATTTCTTAAATGACAAAATGTTTGAATAACTGTTATTGATTTATTGGTATGTACCAATGCGCAAAATATGTCTTGAAACGTAACCCAATCATCGAATTTTCCCGTAAATGTAGGAATCTCTAACGGTTTAAGTTTTATTAATGGAAAATTATGATTATTTGTGACTACACTTTGATCACCCTGTATTTGTTGTTAACTTTGCGCAGGCGCATTGTTTCCTGATAACCTTTCGTCGACTTCTGACATTAAATCGAAATATAGATCTTCGAATGCAGACCTATATTGTGATTGGCCATTATTACTTTCGTCTAATATTTCGATATTGTTTTGAATTGCGACGAATTCGCTCCATGATTCACGAATTTTCTTGGCCCTTAATCTTAATTGTGTTAAACCGTTGGACTTTGGATCATTCAGAAACGTCTGAAAACGAGTGAGCTGTGCTTTTACCCGACCACGACGTAGAACGAATGCAGCCAATTCGTTGTTATCACCAGCCATTATGATCGACCTTTACCCGCCGTCTACCGATTTTACTGATGATATTGTGGATATTTTGGACTTAAATATATTCCCCAACAATATTTAATTTAACGCAAGGACAGGATAATATAAGTTATGGAAATAAGCCATTTTCATTTTAATAGTTGCTAAAGTGCTATAGACTCACTCACCTGACAGCTGTCTTGATCTTGAATTGTACAATTTCACCTCTTGATCTTCCACCATGGACTTGTAAATCAACTAATTTTACAATGTGTGTAACGATATTGACGCGCACGATTTAATCCGGTTCGTTATAGGACCAATGATTCGGCTCAGTTATAATTGAAAAAATATAAAAACTAGTGGACTGTATAAATGAATGATAATAATTTATTATAATATAATTTTGTATAATGAACACTATTTTTTATTTTAATAATATGTGATTATTGCTCTACGTCGCATATATTGACCGGCATTGTCACTGATGCGTCGTCGAGCTCGAACTGACGATCCGTGCCTTTTACGTATTACCCCACCTGGGATGACATAATAAATACTATCTACATTCTACATTGTTACGATAACGATGATCGTCGATAGTACTTATTACCTGTACATTGAACACTACGCAACCACAAAATGTTAAGATTAATATTCTACGATAAGGTTGTATTGACTAAAATATCTTCTTTTATTATAGACCTCGGCAAACTATAATTCTTCTTCGTACATACCACACACGGACAATATTAAGTTTCATAGCGTATAGGATTGTTGTAATATCTCAATGTGTATAGTATATTAAAAATGTATGTACTGAAAGAATATAATATATTTTAATTTTTAATAACAAAATTGTACGGGAAAATTCAGAACCAAATCTGATAGTGATTTATCACCTTAACCGTTAACGGTATTGAATTATAACTATACGTATTATCGTTATTGACAGGAACAAACTTTCTGTGTAAAAAAAAGTGTAGTTTTCAGGAATTTCATAAACAATTTATAGTTAGTATAGTTGGTAACACATAAAAGGTTTTTTCCAATCTACGAAGTCATGTAGGTATATGTCTTTACGTATACAAACAAATATTAATAATAAAACAACTATTTTAACATATGGTTCAAAGTACAAAAGAAAAATATAACACGCGCTTTCCAGTTGCAATGAAAAATTAATTATATGTACACTGGAATGAATCAGCCTTGAGAGGCCCCAATATGGTTATAAAGTTTACATTATTTTGACGGAAGTTTATGAGAAATATCCATCGCCATAACAAAATATATAGGTTATGGGTTTTTTTTTTTGTTAATCAACTCACAGAAACATTGAGTGTTTTTTTAATACACTGTTATTGTTTAATAATATAGTGAATTTGCCCTATTATCAAATGTAAAGGCAAAATCAATATTTATATCGTATGTCCACGAAAACTAGGTACACTCTATAAATCACTTACCTACAAAACTCAGGGCCCTACACACATTTTAGATTTTTCTACTGAAATTCTACAAAATTTCTACCGGAAGAAGTGCTTTGATTTCAACATATAGTACTTTATCTCTTAGCAACTTGGATCAAAATAGTATACTTTAAAAAGGTTATTTTTCGATTTTCTCAATATAGTTATTTAATGCCACGGGAAAAACTACTAACAAATTACGAAAAACCGCTTAAAATGGGATTTTAATTATATAAACCAGAGGTTCTCAAACTGTGGGTCGTGATTATACTTTTGGTGGGTCGCGCTATTTTTTTAAATAATACAAAAATATAATCATCTATTACTTTTCGTTGATGTTCAAAGTTCAAATTCAGTTTTATCGTCAATCCTTATCTGTGAGTGTGACAATTACGAGTTTACCAGCGGCCGTGTCAAATCGACACAATCAGATTAATAAAGAATAGTTATTGTAAATATAACGATTTACCTATCTGAAACAAATTAGTAGATACGTGAATGTCGCTCGACGTTCAAAACTTTTGATTATTTTCAGTAACACGTGGCACATTGAATACGATACACGTACGCAGTTTTATATTAAATAGTAGTTTTTGTTTTAAATAAATTCATTTTTTTGTACTTTTGTACAACTATGGACAATTGGTTAAATAAAAAGTCAATGAGTCAAAGTCAAGAAGAAATGGAGACAATATCTGTGTCAACAGTTAAAAATGAAAATTAAATTACGATGAGCCTTCAACAAGTTATTAGGTATTAGAACAAAAAAAAACTTGCAGAAAATATTGTCCGGAATATTTGCAAATTGGATTTACGTGGAACGGAGACGAAGAAAATCCACGACCACAATGTGTTAGTTGTGGATGTATACTTGCAAATGAGAGTATGCGACCAAACAAACTACATCGACATATCGATATAATAATAATAATCGAATGGAGATAGAAGTAATCTCATCATAAAGTCATGTAAAAACGTTTATATTTATTTTGGAAGAAGGATATTATGAAATTGAAGATATTAACAACAAAATTAAGAAAGAGTTATTTCACTTCAATAATCAATTTAGAACGCATCTAACATTCAACGTATCTATTGAAAACGTCGATTTTAGAACATACATTAAATGCAATGGAAGACTAAAGTTAAATATTTGAAACAGTATAGCATCTGTTTTCGGATTTGCAAAGAGAACCTATGAGCCAATACATGAAGCTCTTTGGTCGGGAAAAGCTATTAATTTAAACACAAATGTCTTAAAATGTGGCTCAAACTACAAAAGTAAAATTTAACCTGCACTTACAAAATGCAATAGAGAATTAGTTAAATGTGCACTAAATTGAATTGTGGGGCCTCAATAAGGTATATAGTTATCAATTTAGTCGGAAGAAGTTAATGAAATATTCATCACAATAATATAATTATTAATATTTTATTTTTTATTAATTAACTTTTGGCGACATAGGACATTGGGTGGTTGAATAGTATTTTTTAAAACTTTGGGGAGGGTATGGTTGGTTAGAAGCGTATGTTGATAAAGCGAGAATTCATCACTTGAACCGGGGTGGTCATCCGTCTAGTAGTGTCAGTAGCACCGGCTGATGTTTGACTCCAGATCACGTTTTGTGAATCAAGCTATACGAGACAACCAAATAGTATATTATTATTATTACTCCAATATGTCATAATGGATTAAAATCGGGGATAGCATTTGAAAACAAAAAAAGTTTTCTTTATTTTGAATCAAAAATTTATTTAACCTCTGTGTTTGTCATTGTTTAGAATTAAACCGTTTTGATTTTTTTTACATTTTTGATGGGTGTTATATGTGTGTTTGTTGTCTGCGTCTTATTAATGCAGAACTTTGAAAATTTTATGCGATTTGGTCTTTTACACTCTACAGTTGTGTTCGTATGGGTTAATATAATATGTAGAGAGATTTTTTTGGTTTAAGAGTTTTGAGTTTTTTTTTTGAAGGAAGGAAGGAAGGAGTAACAACCATCAAATCTGTTTAATTTCTTAAAATAATCACCCTAAAACACACCAAATACATTTGGGGAAGTGGTGGGAATTATCAGTCTACATATCGATTACAACGAACCCCTCCACTTATAGTCCAAAGCAGAGTGGCACCTATAATGGTTTTTAGTTTTAAGGTTCAATAAACTGAGAGGAGATATTTTAAACATTTTGTAAGCATTTTTGACCAATTGTATTTTGCAATTTTATTAGATAACAAATTAATAACAATGTCTAATGTTTTAAATATTTTATGCCTAGGAAAATAATATATTATTACATTTAATTATAACTTCAGCGCACATAATACATTCATTGGTGTGTAAAATATTACAATGTATTTTTTTTTTATTGATCATAAAGCCCGGCTATTAGCTATATTGGTTTTTGTTTTTAGGGCAGAAATTGTAGGTTGGTAACCACGTTATGGTTTGGCAGAATTTTCAAGTGGACGCCCAAAGGTAACTGATATGCCCGGATACGGGATGGCGGTACTTCTCTTCAGACACCAGTATTAGTCCGAAGAAAAATCCAGCCCGTGGCCGGGTTCGAACCTGCGCCGGTGTGCGTCGCGACAACGCATTAATCCTTTCAGCCACTCCGTTCCACTTACAATGTATTATATATGTATTATATTACTTACTGTTTTTAATTATTTTATTTTTGAACCACGGCAACATCACCTGTTGGTGGCAAATAGCCACCTCATATTTTAATGTATAGCCATGAGATTCGCAGCAGCATATTATCAGGTAGGAAATCTACCTGTGTAAGATAAGGACCCCGTGCTGTTTGTACTGGTGGCAGTTTTTCAAAAATATTTGCAACAATTTGCAGCCCAAAAAAATAAATTTTTACTGTTTTTATATTATAAAAATTTACTAACATTATCATGTTTAAATGTTGACAACTTATAACCTAAATATTGTTTGTTAATTATTAATACACAGAATTGTACCTAATAATTTTTTTGAATATACATTAATTTTATTTATCATTTTTATGCGTTAATTTTATTAATTAGTTTTAAATAGGTATTATATTTTATACAAATTATTAATGTAATATAATTTTATTTACAATTTTTATTAATTTTTGGATTTAACGAATACATCTTATTAATTATTTTTAATATAAGGTATTTTTAAATATAACATTATATTTTAGATAATTTTTATTAATTTCTTTTAGTAATTTAATATTTACAATTAATTCGCTGAGTATAGGCGATACTTTGGCACGTACATCGGGAAACCATATTTTCGGAGTATGGGTGGTGTTGCAAATCGGTCTAAATCAATTTAAACATAATATTATTCATACCAAAACCAAATTTGCAATTATTTGCGATTAATTTGCAAAATGTAGACACCGATTTGGAGTCGATTGGACGAGTTGGTGAGGCTGACTAAATTTGGCAAAATATTCGCCAAAATTACAATTTTGATTTGCGAATTCTGAAAATCAATTTGCAATTATTTGAAATTAATTTTCAAAATATTGACATGAGTTTGAAGAGTTGGTGGGGCTGAGTGAATTTAGCTCCACAAAACGAAAATTTCTTTTTAAGGCGTCCGTATCAATTTTCAAATTGCGAAACCCAATTCGCAATTATTTGCAATTAATTTGCAAAATATTGACACTGGTTTGGAGTCGATTAGACGAGTTGGTGGGGCTAAGTGAATTTAGCTCCACAAAACGAAAATTTCTTTTTACGGCGTCCGTATCAATTTGCAAATTGCGAAACCCAATTTGCAATTATTTGAAATTAATTTGCAAAATATTGACACCGGTTTGGAGTCGTTTGGACGAGTTGGTGAGGCTAACTTCACTATCGTGCAAATGTTTATATTTTATAAGTATTCAACATTCTTAAGAAACAAATTTGAGTGTAACGATACAAGTCGTTCTAGAAAACAGATTTTTGTTGTGAGTCAATAGTATCGGGCTCAGAATTACTGTGAACATAGATGTATAGATATGAAATAATTAGGTATAGTGTTAACGGATTGTATATTTTAATTTTTTATATAAAATAAACACATTTTTTTTTTTTTAATGCCTGTGGCATCTTTCTTTAAACGACCGAAAGTCTTCAAAAATACAATACATTATGTGTAATACAATATGATTATTTTTATAAGTAATAGTATTATGATAATAATGAATTACCTAAATATATATATTATACATGAACATGTTTAAGGTTGTATCTCCAGTGAGATAGACCCTATCCTTAGCCTAATTCACTTAACTAAGTCGTATGGCTTTAGGTGTTTGAGGCGCCTAATGTCTTGTGAGTTGTCTAGAAGTTTTGCACTTGCATTGGGATGCAGCTTGAGTTTTTCGCATGTTTTTTGGCAAAAATATCCAGGGCGATATTCAGACAGCGTTAAATGACTTCGATGTTGGATTTGCTGGCACAATCCCACAGTTGTATGCCATAAGTCCATATCGGTTTGATAATAGCTAAATATAAAAGACGTTTGCTTGTCAGATCTAGTGTGGAACGACTCGCAACTAGCCAGTATAGCTTGCGAATTTTTTCTTGAATTTGTAGTTTTTTTGTTGGACGTGGTGCTTCCAGTTAAGGTGAGAATCGAGGTACATACCCAGATATTTTGCTGAATTTTGTTGTGAGATTCGGAGATTTTCAGTTTTACGTAGTGTATAATTTAAGTGCATTGACTTATCTCTATTAATCTTGATTTTCCATCTCCTTGTCCAATTAGAAATGTGGTTGATTGAGGTCTGTACGTTTTCGGTCACAGTCTGTTGATAACTGCTTGTTGCTAAAATTGCAGTGTCATCAGCAAACATAGTTGTCAATGAGTTACAGTCAGCTGTGTAAAGTAGATAAAGGATAGGTCCCAATACACTATCTTGTGGAACTCCTACTAATATGTTTTTCCAGATTTTGATCGCTTCTTCATGTATAACTCTAAATTGTATTTCGGTCAAATAAGATTCTAAGAGTGCACACCGGGTGTGTGGTAGTTGCTCTCGTAGTTTTATAAGTAGTCCTTTGTGCCAAACCTTATCAAAGGCTTGAGCTACATCTAGAAACACTCCGCAGCAGTATTTTTTTCCCCCAAGAGCCTTGCTTATTACATTAGTGACTCGATGAACTTGGTCAATAGTAGAATGTTTATTTCGAAATCCAAATTGGTGGTCTGGTATAAGGTGTCTTTCTTCTATAAGAGGTTTTAAGCGTTTAAGAAGTAGCTTTTCAAAGATCTTTCACATGCTTGGGAGGAGCGATATCGGTCTGTACGAGGTAGCTCGTTCTAGTGGCTTACCTGGTTTTGTAGCATGATCACTTGCGCCTTTTTCCATTGCATAAGGAAACTTTCTAGTCGTAAGATTGCGTTGTAAATATGTTTTAAAAGAATAATCGTTTTCTTTGGTAAGTCATTAAGTATGCGTGGGCTGATCTCATCGAAACCAGGTGCCTTTCTTGGGTTGATGTTGTTATCGATTTCATGGGCGATTTCTAGAGGTGTGAAAAACCGTATTTTTCCCCTTGTTTCGTTGTGTGGTTGGCATTGTATCATATCAAATTCAAAAGCGATGTTATTTGGTTGAAATACACTCTCAAGGTATTGGGCGTATACTTCAGCTATATCTTGCTCATTGCGTGCCCCAGCGCCATCTATTTTTCGAATAGGTGGCACGTAAGTATGAGGCATCTTGTGGCTTTCTATAGTGAGTAATCAGTATCGTCAGTTGCAGATAAGCCGCTCAAGTACGATTTAAATTTTTTGTTTTTCATTTCGTTAATTTTGTCGGGTAGTATTTTACTGATACGGTTCCAATTGGTTTTATCCTCTGGATATCGAGTTCTATGGCAGATTCTTCTCGCCTTACGCTTTTGTTGAACTAGTTCTCTAATTTCAAACGGTAAGTGGTCTCTTGGTTGTTTCCTCTCGCAATTTTTGGTGTTGCCACTTTCGCTGCTTCCGTGATGTCATTAGTTAATTTTTGCAATACCACTTCTATGCCTGATGGTGTTTTTAACTTCAATAAAAAAGTGATGGTTTCTTCAAGGGTACTCCTAAAGAGATCCCAATCTGTTCTTTTGTTTGTGAGAAAGATTTTTCTTTCTTTCACTATGACATTTTAATTTAGTGTGAGTAACACAGGAATATGGTCGGACGATAGTTCTATTAGTCTCTCAACTTCAACGTAGTTAGGTGAAATATTTTTAACCACGAAAAAGTTTAATAGGTCAGGTATCTTATTCGGGTCGGATGGCCAGTAAGTTGGTTTTCTAGTGGAGATAGTTCCAGCGTTGATAGTATTAATCAATTTTAATAGGGCACGTTCTTTCTGAGTGATTAGTCTTGATCCCCAGTGAGTGTGTTTTGCATTGTAGTCTCCACTAACAATCTATTTCCTGGCTTGTGGAAGAAATCAGTGAATTTAATTTCGTCTGCGCCTCCCTGTGGTGGGCAGTAGATAGCCGTAACCGCAAAGTCATTGTTTCCATCATTGACACTAACGGTTGTGGCTTGTAGGTATAATTCCGAGTGATTTTCTAATTCAAAATGTTTAATGGAATATTTTATGAATATCGCTGAACCTCCTCGAGCTTTACCGCTAGGATGGAGAGTGGTACGGATATTATAATTTCTGATTCTTAGAACAGTCCGAGGTGTAAAATGTATTTCTGATACTAGAGCAATATCAATGTTTACATTGTGCAAGAAGTCATCGAGTTCTTGTTTGCGCTGTACTAACCCATTGGTGTTCCAAGCTATGATTCGCAATGTGTGATTCATTACTTTTTCTTTTGATTTTTGTTGTTAGACTTAGATTGAATATTTCCTAATCTATCTAGTCTATATCTGAAATTTTCTATCAATTTTGTTATATTAGTGAGTGCAGATAAGATATATATTAACGAGGGGTTGTTTATGTTGGACTGCTATCGACGTTTGGCGTGTTATATTAATATTAGGAGAGCCTGTCATCTTTGCATAAGATATGGCCGCTGTAACAGTTTTCGTTGGTTTTTGTTGAATACGTTGTACTGCAGAAACCTTTTTTGAGTGTACTTTTTCTTCTGCTTTTTCGTAGGCAGAGCAGCCCTTCCAGTTTGCGTTGTGAGCTTCACCACAATTAGCACATTTAGCTTTTGATTTTTTTGACTTCTGGAAGTCTTTTGTTTTATGATCTTCATTGCATTTTACACACACTGGTTTTTTGTGGCAGTAATTTTGTGTATAGCCAAAAGACTGAAAGTTTTTACACTGTGGCACATCTTATTTCTTTCTTGGTGGTTCTATTTTAATTTTATGGTAACATAGATTATCAAGCTTGTAATTATCTTTATTATTTTTTTGTGGAGCTAATTCTACGAAGAATAAAGGCAATTTTATACGCCTAGTTTCGCTATTTTTATCATTGAGAATGAGCTTTTTTTAATTTGAATGTTTGAGACATCGCATGCAGGAAACCCTTTGTCGAATAGGTCTTTTTTGATTTCACATATGTTGGTTTCTGGGTGCAATCCACGTATTACGACCAGGATTTTTTTTTTAGCTTTCAATTGATATCTATGAAACTCAATTTTGTTGTTTTCAAGAGCTCTTAATGTTCGTCTAAACTGCTGTTCATCCTCTGTTGAGATTTTTATGTCACCTTTAGCGATAGTTTTTAGTTGCTGTTCATGACCGGCGACTTCTTCACTAGTTAAAATAGAAACTAAGTTCTGTACATCGTTAACACCACATGCCGTAATTGGTGGTGGCTTGTATACTTTTGGTACTGATTGGATGACACCATTATCTATTAATTGGGTATGTTTTGTCTGTTCATTTGAACTAATTTCTGAGCTGTGACCGGCTTCTTTATGTACAGTATATTTGTATTTATAGCAGTAGTAGTAGTATTGGTTTTAATATTACTCACTTGGATGTCTCGTCGTTTGGTCTGTAATTGTGCATTACTCGCTTGTAATTCGATTAAAAGTTTTGTGCAGTGTTCCGTTTTCATATTGCATGCGCACCAGTATTGCTTGATCAACGGAAATTAGTGTTATCGCTTTAGTAGCGTTGTTCGTCGAATCCATTGCGAGACGATCGACCGAGCCGCCACGGTTAGATGACCTCGAATAAACTCAACGATGTATAGTAAATTATATCAATAGTCGCAAGATAAGTTGAACGAACCGCGATAGCGCACAATTACGACGACATGGAGCACATATGTGTGTTCGCGACGACTATCAGTACGACACTAAAACAAACACATATGCACATGTGAAAATGCGCAATCGTACAAGCTATAAAATGTAAAGATAGCAATTGTTCAAAATAATGCATATATTTTCAATAAAACGCAAACTTACTGATAACTTTACTGTATCACTCATTTAAATATGGAAGATTATTTTTTTTTTAAATAAGTTATGGCCAAAACTAACTTCAAAGTAGCCGCACAACCTTGTCTAAATTTCACAGGGCGAATTGTAAGTTATAGTTCTCAATTTGTGAGTAAGTTGATTTTCGGAATTTGTAAGTCCATTGGGTCAACCTTATGACCTTTAATAACTTAGTACTCATTAATTTACAAATTTTAAATATTAACTTATATTTACTTACAAATATAGTACATAAACTTAGAAATTACAATTCATCCTTTAAAAATCAAACAATGTTGAGGGGCTATTTTCATATACTTTGAATAAATGCTTAATCTCATAGATTCTCTCCTATATCCAAATTAAAAAAAGGTAATTTAAGTAAAACTGATTTGTTTTTATTTTTTAGGTGCATGGAATTCTCCCAATATATTTTGCAAACAATTCCCGACAAAAATTCAAAAGAATACATGATGAAAAATAATTATTTTTTATTCTATCCTTGCATGTAGTTTTAATTATATGATGAATGAATGTGAGAAAATGATTACTTTATTCGATAAAATTGTACTATATTATTATGATTTATATACCTAAGATTTATGTATCTATAAAAATAATAAACTGTTATTTGATATTGTACTAACAACATTGATTTATATGATAAACGATATTTTTTCTATATTAGGTTTATTATTTCTTTATTATGTTTCTCATACCACAGTTTTAATAAATTACACATTATTACCTTTTTTTATTTAGGTGTGCACATGACTCTAACATATTACTTTGTATAACTTAAAATTTCACAATCTATGAATAAATAAAACTACATCAGTTAAATTTGTATACGAAATACGTATAAATTTACTTTATCTACTCAATATTTTTTTAATTTTGTTTTTGAAACAAACGTATTTTAACGATTTAGAAAAATGCCGCAAAAAACAATTTTCGGAAATCATTATTTTGAAAGATATATCCTTACAAAGTTTGAGATTTTACTTTAATATGCATGCGCACAAAGCACAAGACTGTACTTAACTGCCGCACTCAACGCTTATAAGGCTATAATTAATTATGGTTTTTTTTTATTTTTAGATATTTTAACGAGTTGAGAATTATGGTGAATTCAGAATTTTACTCTTGATCTCCGTTTCAAAGTTTTAGTAATTTTATTTTATTACTGAAAACAGTACCTACATCAATTCCCTGATGTAATGTTACAATAGCAGTTGAAAAATATTTAAAATACATAGTACATACTATATAGGCACAATTTTTTTTATAACCATTGTAATTAAAAAAATAGAAAATATTCAGTTTTTATAACTAAGGATTAAAAATTTAAAACAAAGATTCTCATAAATAGTTCATACTGTAACAAAAAAATTAAAAACATATATAAACACAGTTATTTTTTACAGACATTTAAAATTCAAATTTGGATGAAATTACTCATTAAAACCAAGGTTAACGATTTTAGTTATTTTGTTGTAATATAAAAATATTATTTGTTGGTTTATGAAACTTTTAAAGTACATTATTATATTATTTTATATACACTCAAAAACATTTTCAAATGTAATTTTTTTTGAAAAATTAATTTAAACTTCTGTAGTTAATACTTATACCTAATTCTAAAATTAATTACTTAATTGACAATTACATTTTCAAATAATAGTAGGTATACTTCGTAAGATATTAAAGGCTGACTAACCGTCTTTGCTCAGAATCGTTTTTCTTATACAATGGTATTATATCATTGAATTCAAATTTAATACCATCCATTACAGTGAACCACTTGTTACCTACTGTACAGCAGAGCAACATCCATTTACCCGCTTTTTTATTTATGTCCCGTACTTAAAAATAATAACTTGCAAATTTTAAAACCTAACTTGCCAATTCTTGCTAATTATTTGCTAAATGTTGATAATATGGGTTAGATTGGTTTGAAAGAAATCGGATGGGTCATCTTTAAGTTAATTAACTATTTTAGTCGTTCATCTTCTTATAATTAACAAACTACATCACAACTTGATTTTCCAACGGTTATACAAATTTGATATGGGTTTATGCAAATATTTTTAAAATTATAGTAAGTAAACTAATGGAAAAATCTATGCATTGAATTATGTATATGACGATAGTGATAGCTCCTTAAAACAGTTACTAATTTTGTATTTTGTAAAACGTAAATGATTATCAAAATTTTATTTAATTTTCATATAAAATACTCTGGGTCTTAGATCAAGATGGGAAGAAAATCAAAGGTAAAAGGTTCAATAATTAATAACGAGATAATTAAATACAAGGATGAAATTATTTGCCAAAATAGTCAAAGTAAGTACACTAATTTACAACAAAAAAAAGTACCTAATATATATAAAGACCATCCTAGAATACTTAGCTTCTATAATGTTAATTCCACATAAAACTGCCAGTCACTTTGCAATAACTCCATTTCAAACCTTAAGTATTAGTTATATTTTACTCTCCTATTACTTACTTCAGAAATAGCTGGTATAAATACGGACATTTGGAAAAAAATTGCGGATAATCTCAGTGTGGGTCTTATGGATAAAGTAACGCCTGGATCAGTGGGTATGCGAGTATATCGTGATGGAGGAAAACTACTCGAAGTATTGGGTCTGGTACCATCATCGAAATCTACCAAAATTGTTGGCAACTATAATACCAGTTCAGAATCAATTTTAAAGTAAAATTTGTTTGCATTCCTTCTTAATAAAAATATCGTGTATTTCATGTTAATTTTTTATACTAATAAAAATGTATAAGTTTAATATACAAAACGATCCGTCAAGTGATGAAAGTTAATTGTAGTTCATCGAAGGAAAAAATAACTTTTGATATAACGTTCTCAGTCGAAGAATGGGAATTAATAAAGCCCAGAAAAAAAGTTTACAATGAAAAAAAAAGAGGCCCAAGAACGTATACAATGCTAACCCCATACGAGTGGATTAATGTTATCCAAGAACACTTCTTTTTGCACACTCGGCTGCCTTGTTGCTTATCATTGTCAAAACCTTACGTGGGCTTCTATAGAATGACCTTTGTAAATGTGAATGGAAAATGTTCAGACTGTCACTCCATGTTCTATGGAACAATTGATGCAGTTCCAACAATGAATCCGAGGTCAGTATAATATATTGATTTACTTAATGTGTACACGATTCATAGTAGAAAAATTGCTTTGATTTTAAGTTTTGAAAATGTTTTCTGATACCAAAATAAATCAAATTAGTACTATTGGGAGGGAACAATTTAAAATTCATATAACTTTTTAAAATTATTGAAAAAAAATAATGAAGGAAAAACGTTAATTAATCTCATATGCAATAATTTATTTGTAACTTGTTTATAAATGGAAACGTCTAACATTTATAATTTTTCATATTGTATTTTAAATTAAGGTTATAATGAAGAGCAGTTTTAATGGAAATTTCCGTAAGACGCATAACCATAAACGAAGATTAATTGGAAAGAAAGAGTTGTTAATACAATAATGAATAAAAAAAAACTGATCCTTCTGTATTTGTTCGAGAAGAAGCTGCCGTACTTATGAGAGAAGGTAATTTATTATATTTATTATTTTACTTTTTACTATTTTTATGTATTAAAAATCGTATAAGAGTGTTATTAAAATATTATGAATTCTTTAAAGTTCTAAGAAACCATATTTTTTTAATTTAAAAAGAAAATAAGGACCATATATTTATCCCAGCACTTACACACGATTAGTTAATATAGATATTTTTATGATTTTGTACCAAATTTGGATTCTAGAATCTAGATTGTACATCAAATATACATTTATTATTAAATTTATATTTTTTTTAATCAAATTTATTATTTTTTTATCAAAAAGATTTTATCAACATTTTTATCAAATTTAGATTTTTATTTTATTAAGATTTGTTTTATTTTTTTAGTATACATTTTTTATCAAGGTTTCTACCAAATTTAGATTTTTTAAAGATTTTTTATCAAAATAAATATAGATTTTTTATCATATTTAAATGTTATTAAGAATTTTTTATTTCTATTAAGATTTGTTTTATTTTATTTAGTATATATTTTCATCAAGATTTTTACCAAATTCAGATTTTTTAAAGATTTTTTTATCAAAATAAATATAGATTTTTTATCATATTTAACTGTTATTAAGATTTTTTCTTTCTTCAGTACACATATTTTTTATCAAGATTTTTACCAAATTTAGATTTTATAAAGATTTTTTTTATCAAAATAAATATAGATTTTTTATCATATTTAAATGTTCTTAAGATTTGTTTTATTTTATAAAATACACATTTTTTATTAAGATTTTTACCAAATTTAGATTTTTCAAGGATTTTTTATCATATTTAACTGTTATTAAGATTTTTTCTTTATTCAGTACACATATTTTTTATCAAGATTTTTACCAAATTTAGATTTTTCAAGGATTTTTTATCAAAATAAATATAGATTTTTTATCATATTTAAATGTTATTAAGATTTATTTTTCTATTAAGATTTGTTTTATTTTATTTAGTATACATTTTTTATCAAGGTTTTTACCAAATTTAGATTTTTTAAAGATTTTTTTATCATAAATTTATTTTAATTCAAATTTATTGTATTTGAAACAAAAATATCTTTTAGGTGATGCCGTTCCTGCCCAAATACCTAACTTAGGAGCGTTTTGAGTTGCAAAACATAGAGCATTGGTTAGTAATAGGCTTCATTCAGATCCAATGGTTGCCGTGAGAAAAATGAAATATCTTGGAGAATTTTCTAATACTATCCATGACATTGGTTCTGGTAAAATATTTGTTCATTTTTGGAATAACTTACAGCTTCAAATTTATAAAGAGTATTCAATATTAGAAAGGATCATAACTGTTTCATTCGATGCTACCAGGTGGTTGTGATAGAAAAATTAAAAGAAACGAAAATATACGTAGTGGCCCAATTTTTTTATATGAAGGTGTCATGAGTATCGATCAACATACCTTTACTATTATGTCCATGCTCTCTGAACGCCATGACACCTTGTCTATTAGTATATGGCTTAACAGATGGTTACGTTGTGGAGTGAAATCCCCAAAAATCGTTATATGTGACCAGTCACTTGCCTTAATGTCAGCTTTAACTCAAACATTTACTCAGTATAAATCCCTTGAGCAGTACCTTCAAGTTTGTTTTTTGATTGTAGTTTTAAAAAAAGAAGAAGTTCCGACCTGCTTCATAAGAAACGATATCAACCATTTTGTACATTTTATATCACAATGGAAAGAAGTTAAAGACTCCAAATTTGTCCGAACGAAGAGTTAATTATAAGGGAGATGGGACTCTTTATTCTTTGCACATGTATTTATGAAGCTGAGCAAATATTAGAAGCGATTTTTACGATAATTTTAAGTAAATTTGATGGTCCTATTTTATCAGAAATTTGTAATTCTATTGCTGATACTCCGTGTGCTGAAAAAAAGAAATTTCTTTCAAAACTTATTTCAAATAAAAAACACTATTTGGAATTTGAAGAACAAATAAATACTGAATACCACCAAATAAATGATGATGGGAATGGTAATGATAATAATACAAATTCGAGCAGGCGTTGGAGAATCATCGCTTGTTGTGCGGCGCGCACAAACCCGTTGTGCATCTTATGCCAAAAGAGGAGGATACGCTTAAATTCGAAGCGTGGTGTAAGACGGAGCGTCTGCCATTCGTAGTGTATGCCGACTTCAAAGCCTTATTACTGAAAACGTCTCAGAAATGCTAATACCACGGCGATACACACGCACCACCCCATGAGTTACGGTTACCTCGTCGTCGCAGCGGAGGGGGTGCTGACAGAGTTGTTCGAACAGTTCGACATACCGAGAGCCCTCGTCGTCTTCCGCGGTTCAGTGACCCAAGTCGATGTGGCAAAGCGTTTTGTCCGTGACGTCACCGAAGTAGCCGATAAAATATGCAGGTTATATACAGAAGTAAATGTGCCGATAATTATGAGTTATGAGGATTGCCGCGTGCATGACGCCAAGATGATGTGTGACTTGTGCAGTGCCACATTTAACGAACGTAACTGTAAGACTGCATATCACGATCACTTGTCGGGGCGTTTTTTAAAAACGTTATGACGTAACACGTGCAATCTAAAATTAAAAACTCCAAAATTCGTCCCGTGCTTCCTGTATAACCTGTCGAACTACGACGCTCATTTCATCGTCACAAATTTGGCCAGTGACGGCGACAATAATCAAATATCGGTAATCGCCAGCATTGACGAGAAATATATTTTGTTCTCGAAGTTATTAACAACTCGTTCTCTGTCAGGTTTGTAGACACGTGTCGATTCATGGTGTCGAGCTTGGCGCACTCGGCGGAGAACCTCACCACCGCAAACTTTGATAAGTTTCGCGAAGTCTCGAAAGTGTTCGCTCCGTCGGAGATGCAGCTGGTCACGCGGAAAGGCGTACGAATATACAGATTTGTGAGATAAATTGCGCGCTATGTCACTGCCGGATAAGTTCCGATTCTACAGCGCGTTGACTGAGACACACGTGAGCGACGAGGATTACAATCATGTGACCAGGGTTTGGAATCATTTCGGCTTTAACTCACTCGGCGCTTATAGCGATTTGTACCTTAAAGTCGACGTGCTGTTAAGCGCCGATGTCTTCGAGAATTTCAGAGATATATGCATGATCACATATCACCTGAACCCCGCATATTATTACACGTCGCCCGGATTTAGTTTTAACTGTATGCTGAAGCTTACGAAAGTTCGACTTGAACTTTTGAACAAATTCGAGAAAATCCTATTTTTGGAGTCAGGCCCGCATGGCGGGCTGGTGCAGGCTAGCAAGCGTCACGCGCGCGCTAACAATCTCCACACCCCTGGATACAATGTCGGTGAACCTAACACGTCCCTCATATACCTAGATGGTGATTATCAAATATAAATTACATATGCGTGTATATTAATCCATGTTTTCTCCTTATATATCTAGCAAACAATTTGTACGGGTACGCAATGTACAAATATATGCCGATTAGCGATTTTGTATGGTACCCGGGAAACCCGGAAGTCGCGCTGGCCCAATTACAGTTTATGAGTGAGACAGATGACGTGGGTAGAATGACGCGGCTACGACGGTGATGACGGGTGATCCACGGTGAGCCGGTCGTTGAGGTAGTGAGGTAGAGTGGATGTGGGTTACACACACAAGCACACGATAACGAATAAAAGAAAACACAGTCAGAGGTGCGGTGGTGAGGTCTCTAGGAGACGTTTATTGTGGCTTTTGTTATAATAAATGTAACACTTTATTAGAATGGACGCGTGGTCACGCGGTGTTGTCGTTCAGACGGTCGACGTAAGATGGTGCGTTGCCGCCTGCGGCCGGTACTCGTTTTGCGCGACTCGCCTTCCCGCCCCACCATGTGTCTTTGTGGCGCGGTGGGAGAGTTGGCGTTGTCGCACTGTAGACCGTAGTAGTGGTTGACGCCCTGTACTTTGAACTGGTGGTCGCTGCGTACCGTGTCAAGAATTTACGAAGTCAACATTTCGTATCTGCAACATCTACACGACCCCCACAACGATATGCCGTTTTTGCCTCACGCCAGCATATCACACGGGTCCACCACCCGAAAGATGATGGTTACGTTTTTGCGGAAAGAATGCTACGTGGTTCATTATATGAATTTAAAACAGGCCATGGCCCACGGCGTTGTAGTCGAAAAAGTGATTATTAATATTATTAATATTTTGTGTATACAGATCTTATAAATTTTTCGTACATTTCAGATGCACAGAGTATTGGAGTTCCGTCAATCCCCATGGCTGGCCCAATACATAAATCTCAATACTGAATTACGCAGACTGGCGAAAACCAAATTCAAAGAAAATTTTTTCAAATATTTAAACAATTCAGTATTCGGTATGTAATTTTTTTTATAAATTTATTTCACAATTAAAAAAAATAAATATTTTTTTATATTTTATTCTGAGCTTTAAACCGCAGCTTAAGCTTTACATAATATGTGTACTGTATGTATGCAGGGAAAACTATTAAAAACATAAGCTTACGATTTAATTTGGAGCAGGTATCGTGTTCAGTCAGAATGCGAAAGCTCATAAGCCTTCAAACACTGTACGACTTCTAACGAAAATCTATCGGTGGTCACTCAACACAGTAAAGAAGTGGATTTCTGCAAGCCTATCTACATAGGATTTTCCGTACTAGAACTAAGTAAAGTTTTAATGTATGGATTTCAGTATGACGTCATGGAACGTCATTACGACGAAAAGATCGAGTTGCTATATACCGATAATGGTGCGTCTATATATATATATATAACTTATGCAGTCTTATACAGTTTTTATATTATCATTATTACATAAAGAGATTCACTTTTCTACCGTGTGGTGACAAACGATTTTTACGCTGACTTGATCGATTATCCGAATCTGATGCGGTTTATGGACACCTCCAATTTGCCCGACGATCACAAGTGCTATACAGCTGCTCAGAAACGCGTCCCAGGCCGATTTAAATTTGAATGTGGTGCAAGGACAGTCTACGAGTACGTTGCTCTACGAGCCAAATTTTATGCCTAAGACGTGGAACAGGAAGTTTGCATTCGCGTAAAGGGTGTCATGAGACACGTTATTAGAAATCTATTTAAATTAAAATTTATTTTATTTTTAGTCGCCACAATTATTTCGAGAGACTTTCAATCCGGCTCACTATACGCTACGTATAGTCGAACCCGAGGTCGTGCAAAAATCATTAGGATTTAATCCCGGCCAGCGATTTCCGTGGAAATCGCCCGATGCTAGTCAATCATTGGAACGGGACGGCCAACGATTTCCGTGTGATCTGCCGGATTGGTATATCCTGTCTGTTCTCGAACTGATATCAGGCGAATTCCTGGCGGTGGAGATAAACTACGTAAGTCTTAATGTATAAATAAAATCGCTATAGAATTACTATAAAATTACTCATATTTCCAGATGACGTACAATCTGGCTATATCAGTGACTCCGGGTGGGATCAAAAAAACACTCTACACTGGGAAAAAAAAATGTTATCCAAATTTAACGCTGAAATGTAGTATTAATTTTGTGTAAATAAAATATCATTATTTATAACACTCAAGTCTAGTTTTTTTTTCCAAATCTAGATAATAGATTTTCACCGTAGAATACCAATTATTATTATGACGTCAAGACATCGTACACTCCATATGATTATTATTATATGTAAATATTATACGACTCATTAAATACGTATCGATATTGTTATTAAATAATACAAACCTTATAAATATTTAATAAAATATTTTTTTTAAAAAACCATCTCATCTTAGCGAGAATAATTATACAACTTATTAAATGTTATTAAAATTATAGGGTCTAGATAAAATGTAAATTATAACATATTTTTAAATTTTTTTATTAAAATAATAAAACAATAAAATAATAATAATAATAAAAACAAAATTAATGGTGATTTCATTCGAAATCTATAATGAAACTCCTTCTATTCAACCCCTTATAAATGAGGCTAACAGGAGGTGCTACACCCAGATTATATGTACCGATGTCAACGTCCTTCATCCGGATCGTCTTCGGTAGGAACACATTGATCGAACCAACGTCTTCGGGATCCGCTAACATGCACGACACCACAGTGCCGAATTTGGTATCTACATTTTTCATCGAATGTATGGGGTAAGGAACGTCTTTACGGAGTTCCCCGACTGAAATGTTCTTACAATTTACTTGTGCTTTTAACGATTGTAAAAATGTCATACTGCGAACAGAAAAAATAAATGTTAGATAAAAAATATATTGTCTAAACACTAGTGTACACGTGTACCACTATGTGTGAATAGATATTTTTATTATTTTATTAGAGTAAAAATTGACTCACTTTAAGTTTTTGAGTAACGAAATTAAATTCGACAAAGATTTTGATGGTGACACGGGGTCTACGGGGTCGAGTTGAGCTAAAATAAAAATATCGGTTATTAATATCGAATTAAAATTATGTTTGACAAAATTGTATGTAAAATTCTATAATTAATTAAATAACTCACTTTAATTTTTAGTAGATCGGGTAGTTGCGGATGGCTTGACGTAGTTGTTGAATGTGACGAGGGAATTAATTCAGAGCTATAAAAATAATGTCTGTTAATTATATTATATAAAATATAAAAATTCTCCACTGAGAATCAAATACATTTTCCGCATATAATAATAATAATAATAATAATTAAATAAAACTCACTTTATTCGAACAGATATGATGTAAGATTGAGAACTTGTTGATATACGATATTAGGCGAAAAGACTGTTTCAAGTGGGTGAGAAAATTTGACTAATTTCATGTTGAGTGGACAGCGGTCAAGTGTCCAAAATTATCGCCATCGACGGACACCCCCACCTACACCGTTCAGCGCACGCAATATTGAGCGGGTGCACTGATTGATATACACACATGTGTTAATTACAGTAAAAAAAGGTCGATCCTCCAGCGGATCCTGCGCGTTGTATATCGGAATGTGTCGTCTTGACCCCGTGCATCCGTCGGATCGCCCAACGGTCATTGTTTTGGCCATATGTGTCCGCCGGGTCGCCGACGCAGGCTGGCGGGGTACTTCATACCCCGTCTATGTCCACACAGATGTGGCTTATTTGTGTGGAAAAATCTCGATATTCGTACCCATAATATAAATTTAAGGGTGAAATATAATAATATCGTGTATACAAAAAATATATTATATTATCCCACAAATTATTTTTAAAAGAATTGTCAAGGAATGCGGAGTCAGCCGTGAGACCGTGCAAACGTGAAACCCATATGTCAATTATATACATATACATATACATAAATACACACACATATTTGTGTAATAAAACACAGTACACGATTATATAATATAATATACATTTATTTCAGAAATATTATATACAGAAATTAAATTATATTTTATATAGCATATTAATTCACGTAATTTTTCTAAACCATTTCAACAATTTGAAAACTCGGTTATATGTACACTGTGTATGATTTAAATTCTTATGGTGTAAACAACACGGTCTGTGTTGTATATTTCCGACAAAACCGGACTCGTGTAGTTGATCTAATTGTGGACAGTCCAAATCTCCACTCATCTCGCAAATTTCGACATCGGGAAGGAATCCTTCTATGATCCGCCGCTTTTCCTCGCCTTTCACGTAAATACATTCGAAATGTAGTGAATTCCAAATCCACAAGATTTCTGTAAATCGGACATTTCCACAATCCGATGAAATTTGGTGATAGTAGCAAAACAACCACATATTGACATCTTCGATTTTCGCCGTATTGGGTGTTTGCGGGTGTTTAAAAATCCAGTGTTGGCTAGCCAACCCCTCTAAGTCCACCACCGACATTTCTTTTATCATGTATTTCGAGTTCGGACCTAGCATACACTAGATATCTAGAATAGCTGATGACATAATTCGCGCGATTGCTATTCCTATATTATAATATATAGATACATAGATTATAACGTCTTACTAGCGGAAGTCTTCAATGAATACTGATACCCGTCGATTCTATCCTCGAGCATAACTATTCTGACGTACGCGTGAGCCAAGTTAGTTTTCAAATCTTTGTTGTTTTTATTTACAATCTCTATGGATCCGATTAAAGATTAAATTTTGTTATTGGTATCTGAAAAATATTTATCGACCATCGGTACGAGCGTTGATTCTATATGCATTATTTTCATTTCACTCACTCAAGCTCCGTCGCCAAGCGTCGAGATTTTTTTCTCGTTCGCCACGGATATATTACTAAGTATAGCTAGCTCCTTCGTAAACTTTTCACCAAGTGTAGTAATTTTCACGTCATTTATGTCAATTAAATCGACGTGTGACGCGAGCTCTTTTTCATATTTTCCCCCATATCCGCGATGACTTTATTCAACCGGCTGGCTGGTGAACCTCCAAACGCGTCCCGTAGCCTCATGGTAACTGCGATCATATTTTAAGATTGGTCTTATTTATCCAACTATTATGTTCGTCCGTAAAACCTAACTAGCGGACGAATACACGTCGGCCTTTGGTGCGAATTACTTTTTCCACCAGATAATCGTCGGGCCACAATGTTTTGCGTATTTCTTCGGCGTAAAACCCACCGGCGATCGGGCTCCCCGTATAATCTTGAAGGATAAATATACTAGGCGAAGTCTTATTTACTTTAACAATAGTAAATATCTCCGCAGACCAATTGGGTAAATATCCTTTGGTGAAAACGCGCTTGTACACGCCAATGCGGAATTTGTCTCCAACACAAAATTTTGTTATCACAATTTTTTCAACATTGTAATTTAATTTTATACTCTTCGGATGTGCATTAGCCTGCATCGGAGTCATCCCGATAGTTCTGTGTGTCGAATTATTATAGTCATCGATTACCGAGGGTGAAATCGCGATCCACACGTGTGAACCTCTGCTAGTGAATTCTTTAAACATTCGCCCCTTAATTTTACGAATAACCCTTTCTACTATAGTAGCTTTGAGCACACTGAAAGTAGTATACATTTTTATATTATGTTTTTTCACTAAAGCTTCAAAATGTTTATTGTAGAATTCTGTCCCCTGATCGACATGTAACAGGTTAGGACTATTCTATGCGAAGATTTTACTAGCGACAGCCGCGACTTCTTCACTTTTTTTAGTCTTCAAGGCCGTAGCCCACACCCGTTTAGTAAAACAGTCAATAATTATCAGGATAAATCTATATGATTTATTCACAGCGGAGTATTGTTGCATGTCGGCGAGGTCTGCTTGGAATAAATCGTTTTTGCCGTAAACGACGACATGTCGTCGTGGATAATTTCTTAAGGCCGCCGCGTGAAGTTCCGCCGCGATTGCACGTTTAGACATAAGGTATTTTTTTCAATATTCGTGCTTTAACCAACTCTTCACAAATCGATATACATTTTCAAATTTAATTCCGTTCTTATAAACCAATTTCGTGAAAATAAGATTTGTTTTACCGCACCCGGACGGGCCTACGATCAGCGCGCGTATCGTGTTCGGAAACAGCGGGCCATGACTCGGTGGACGCGCCGCAGCCCCGTTATTACATAACCACAGCGGGTCGATATTGTCGACTTGGAGCTTTATCACTTGGTCTACGAACCGCATTGTATAAATACACGTGACGTTCGAGCGAGGTGCTCGTAAAATGTGCAGGACTATTGAACACCGTAATAAATAGTCTACCGATCGAACTTCATATCCCCGGGTATCAATATTGTGGGCCTGGGACAAATTTAAAAAAAAGAATCGCTCTCGGTCAACCAGGAATAAACGGTTTGGATTCGGCGTGCAGGGAACATGATATAGCTTACGATAAATGTAATTCTTTGTCCGCACGCGGCGCGGTGGACAGAATTTTGGAAGACAGTGCATGGAGCAGGGTGGGGGCGGAAGACGCTGATTATGAAGAAAAAGCTGCCGCGTGGCTTGTAACTACGGGTATGAAGGATAAATGGAAAATCGGAAACTTTTGATAGACATTTGCGTACGTTTTTTTAGTCTGTCGACCAATAACAGTACGCTGAAATGTACACTGCATTGTAATAGTGAAATCGACTTAAACGTTGAGGATAGCATTGCACCGTTATTGGGCTTTGATAGACGAATTTTGGCGCGCGATCGTAGGCATGAATCAGATCGTGTGGTGAAAATTATGAATATCAACACGATAAAAGTCGAATTCAACTTGTCTTTGGGTTCATTCGACAACGGGCAGCAATCGCACACGATACACGAAATTTTATCCGGTCGTACAACTTGGTTATAAAATAATAGAAATACCGAAGTATTGCGTGCTTTATAAACTTTATTTAGCTTGATTATTTTGAAATTTCGGAATTTTAAACGTTGATTATTCGGGATTTATTCGGAAGTTAAATCAGAAATCTTAAAATATGGACTGACCAATCTCAAATAGATATTCTAACGAATTCAGATCAGTTTTCTGAAATATTACCGCATCATTAAATCGATCAGTAGGATTGGATCGAACAAAAAAAAAAGGGAGTGGTAATTTGTAGTGACGGTCTGCAATATATTGAGTATAAATAACTATTGCATATATTGATAGTATAATTATTGATAATACATCACTACACTACGTATATTATGCATTTATAATTATTAAAATCAATAAAATATATGTAAGTATGGAATTGTAGGTGGGTAATATATTTTTTGTCACGCCTGCATTTATAAATTATGACAATTTGGTGACTTGACATCGATTTTAATGATAAGAAATCGGAATCTTTTATAACTTTCCTTATGGACACATTCAGTTAACATATGATAAACAATCCAGCAAAATCTACAACGAGAGATGTATTTTCAAGACATTTAAAAAAAAAATTACATCACAAACATACTTATCGTATTTAAGCTATCACAGGCCTGTAATTTCGATTATTGAATATGAATAATGTCATATAGTTATTAAAAAGTAATAATAATCAATTTCATTTTCATTTAATTTTCACATTTACATATACATTTTATTTTGAATCGTCCCACTAAAATGTTTATGTAATCTATAATATTTGTTGGAAAAGAAACTTCGATCTACCAGGTGTCCCATGACAGCACTCACTTTTTATATTTTATACACACGACGGTGTGTTCAAATGCAATGTTTTCAGCAAAAATAAATTCAACTTTCAGCCTAAGACCTCCTTGCTCAGTTTCATTTGGTAACATAAAAGGAGAAGGAGAGGTCCACATTCATAATAAAAATATTATATAAGTTAATAATTCGTACTAAATATTTATTTTGAATTGAAGTATAGATTTAATGTTTCTGTAATCCTTGATTTTTAATATCTTTTATCATTTTAGAGCTTATATAATATTTAAATATGATATAATATTCATTAAATGATGAATATATTTGCCTATATATTTATTGTTAAATATTAAGAATGTGGTAATTACTAATTAGCATTTCATACATTTTAGGTCAATAATTTTCGTAAGGTTGTGAGTAACAATGTAGTCTGGTTATTTGTTTTCCTTAAATGTCTATGCGTGTAAAAAGTTTGGTTTACCAGTATGCTAAGCGTATTGAAAATAAACCCTACTACAGTTAAACTGCGATTTTTCATGTCCTCTAATTTCTAGTCCCTGATTCATTGAGAAGTAACTATTCATAGTTGATGCTGTAAGTAGTAAAAAACATTAGGTGTGACACGGTAGTCTGCAGCAGTCACTAACTTGTGTTGAGGTCAATCATCGGACAGCGTCACTATGGTTCCCGGATGGGCGTCCACTCGGGTATTTAGAATCGAATCCTCACCCCATATACAGGTGTTCCAAACCAACGGTACCCCCCCCCCTCCTATAGTTAAAAACAGGGTACCTAATAACCTTTTGCTTTAACATATGTTGCCGTGGTTCAAAAATAAAATAATTAAAAACAGTAAGTAATATAATACATATATAATACATTGTAAGTGGAACGGAGTGGCTGAAAGGATTAATGCGTTGTCGCGACGCACACCAGCGCAGGTTCGAACCCGGCCACGGGCTGGATTTTTCTCCGGACTAATACTGGTGTCTGAAGAGAAGTACCGCCATCCCGTATCCGGGCATATCAGTTACTTTTGGGTGTCCACTTGAAAATTCTGCCAATTTTTATTAATTTTATATCAATAAAATAAGTTAAGTTATAATTAAGTTAACGAAAATTAAATTTCAAAAAGCTAAGTTAAAAAGTCAAAATTAACTTAACTTTAACTTTTTAATTCGTTTATTCCCAGGCTTGCGTTTTGCATAGGTAGCGTTACGTCTCCGACTTGACAATCTTTTGAACACACTCACTAACAACCTCGTGGACGATTCAATTTATGCTGTTAACTTTTTTCCAGTTGTCAATACCTTCAACAAGACTCAAAATCGCCATGATGGGCTAAGCCACGCCGTGGGCCACTGATTGCCAAAATCTCCACTCAGCTCAAGTCGTCGGTCGTTGTTACGTTAATATATTTGTAAAGTATAACTTTCCCTTTGTCCCCCCCCCCTTTCAAATGCCCGATTTTTAGGCATCGCAAGACGCGGGTCCTTTTTATTTATTTCCCTTCTGACTCTCCTTAAATCTGTGATAGAATATTTTTTATAAGCTTCTAACTCAAAATAATTTGGACATTTTCGTGATCTTAAAGGGTTTTGCCAAATTCTAAATTCAGGCACTCATAAAAAATGTTTGTTGATTTACGCACAACTTATATTTAAAATATTCCATTACCAAAAACTTATGAGGAACCTATTAAACTTAAACCTAACCTATTAAACATTCAAATCATTTGACCGCGTAAAATGTTTTTATTGAAATTTTTTAAAAAAAATTAATAAAAATCGAAATGTACGTGTGCCCATTATAAGGCTAGGTATAAATAAACCAAAAATAATCAAAACATTTTTGAAATTGTAAGATGTATAAGAAACGCAAAGATAAATATTTGGTGAATATTGCATATGCATATTCAAAGTTATTTTTTTATCAAAATTTATTTTATCGAATTTTATCGAACTCAATCAAATTTGTCTAAATCTGGCTTTGCGTGAAAATCTCTGTTTTCCATTACTTTTTTCGGGATAGTTTTTTCAATGGTTTGAAAAAGTTCTGGAAATGTTCAATTTTCACTTATCAAATGCATCAGCTAAGTTCACTTTCCTGCCCGAAAACTTACTGAAGTAAAAAATCTAAAATTTATTTCAACCACTTATCGTGTACACAGGCACAAAAAAAACACTCATCATTGTAAATTCAATACATTTATCCCTTGACTCACAATCTGAAATGGAAATCCAAATTGGGTTTTGTATACCAATCTAAAATAAAAATTATTTTTGATACGTTATGATCATGAACATAATTATATTATATTAAAAAGTATTTGTCTTAAGAATAGATGACAAAATATTAAATACATTTGAGTAACAACTAACAAGATATTAAAAGCAATATGTTATAAATTTATAATTTCAATTTTTATTTTTATAGATTATAAGATCACTACAAAATATTTAAATAATTTTTAATATTTCTTAAATAATAATATATTTCAATTTCAGAATTTAAAAATTATTTTTTTTCATTTTTATACCTATACGCTAAGAGACTATTGCTTAAAAATAAGAGTTTCACTATGTGGACATTAAAATAAAATTATAAAAAGTTTAAAATTATTTTTTAAATGTTTTGACTGTCAATGTGAGATAACGTGGCTAGATATTGTATTAACTTAAGTTATTATGCTATTTGAGCAGCCCGGCTGGCCTGCAGCGGACCTAGCGTCTACCGCGCACCCAGGCTGGTCGCTCAGGAAGTTCAACCTCGAAACTTTTCACGCTCTCATCACTTCCAGGCCACTCCGAGAGACAGCAAAGGAGTCAACTCGGTTCTTCTGGCCGCAGAGGTCTTCGACAAGTACATCTCGGACGCCTCAATGCCCCGCAGGACTCCCTACCCTAGGAGTTTATTAAAGCTTTAATGTATTTTCAGGTAATTATAAAATACTTATTATGAAAATCTATATAAGAAATTTACTGAGGTGCACTAAAACCAAGAAACACTATTATAATATCCCACAAGTTTTTAATTATTTCTTTAGCGAACGTGAGTTTTACAGCTGGTGTATTTATCGCCTATCCATACAACACATTTATTTTATCGTTACGTAATATTTTATTGATTCGTTTACTCAATTCCTTATGAATACACGTCAAGTCATCGTGTTTTGTTTACTGAATAACCTTATAAATACCAAAGCAAGAAAATATTTTATATTATTCTTATTTTTAAGACTTTGAAAAATATTCATTTATTGTACCTACAAACATGGTCAAAAATATTAATATATTAACTATATTTTTTACGTTAAATGTTATAGGTTGTATAATATGCGTTAATGGTGGTAAGAACTTTATATATTTTTTTTTACCTTACATAATACAACAAAAATTAATATTAATGTAAAATCATAAGTATAAATTACATACTTGTAATCAAAATTCATAAATTGTTATGCTAAAAAAAAAAATCAAATAATATTATTTAAGAGAATCAGTTTTCCAACAGAATTAAATTATTTTTAATCTATAAGCAAGGACAATATTATGATTATATCTAGTATTTTTGGTTGATTAACATAGTTTATATTGACCAACGGTAGAGTTAATTTATACCATCATAAAGTTGGTACAATCTAACTGTCTATACGATGTCGATTCCTTTGGTAGAGTTGGCGCGTGGACAGGGTGTCCTTGCCGATCACAAAGTTGTTATTCTCGCAATTAGTGAAACTGCCGCCTCGTAATGGTAATTTGTTGTTGTCCGTTCTTCTTGATTAGGTTGCAAAAATAGAATGTGGTTTCTAGCTATGAGGTTACGTCTAGGAAACTATAACAACTCAAGAAGAACTGCCTCTGTCTCGAGTAATACTTACATACTAACACGTGAATCGATTGCCTACAATATATATTATATATTAGTACGTAAAGCTATTCCTTTACAATATTCCAAACTATTTAAATATTAAAATACTCCCGTTAATAATTGAATATCAATAAAAGCATATAAGTTTACCTAGATAATATTATGATACACAATATTTGGATTAGATAATGCTTGGATATATCAATCTAGTAATAAAATACATTAATATCGCGAAATTAGTTTTGCTTTACACAAATTTAAATATATTAGGTAAACCTAATACATTGAAAGCCTGGTTTTGTTGTCTTCTTCAAAGCCAACCATTTTACATCATTTTTTAAATATAACATATTTTACTAACTATAAAATATTTTGGATCCAGCATTTACTCAAAAACAATGTATCGGTAATTATTATTTTATTTTATTTTACAACATACCTATACATTTCACATTACCTTATACAGTGAGTACTTTATTAATAATGTGATCACTGTTCTATTGTATAATAATTGTTGTTAATATAAAAGGAAGTTTGATAGGTATTTTAATTTTATACAAGTATTAAAAGTAAATAACAAATAAATTTAAATTTTATTGGAATCGTGAATAGTTGCAATCATTGGTTGTAAATATTTTTTTCAAACATGTGTACTTAGGAACAGTATTTACGACTTCAGGACATCCCACCACCGTTCCTTCCCACCCTAATCATAGAACGTTTACCCCCTATTACTCTTCGGACAAATAATTAAAATTAAAATTATTGAACAATAATATACAAAGCAAATCAATAAATGTACAAATGATTAAACTAATATATAAATATAATTCAATAATATGTCATAATAATACTATTGCCAGTAACTACAAAATTCAATAATAAAAATATTAACGGTTAAATAATACAGTTTTTTTTGTTAAAATAAACTTTTGTAAATAAATTAATATTTGTAACTGAATACCTAAACTACCTGTATACAATAATACCAGTATGTATTTAGCGTAAGTATAACATATTTATATGCAACTATTAATAATTTAACTTTTACGCAAATATAATTGGATAGTTATATAAACATTAAAATATTAAATGCATAACACATTTACAATACCTATATCAGTTGATCATTTTAAAAATATTGTAAATGTTTGTTGTTTTTTTTCATTACAGATGGAATGATTAAGGACAATTTTATGTATTTAAAAGATGGTTTGTATTTAATTTAGATCTTTGAATAACAAAATTATTTTTAATTGTATGTCAGTGTGATTTTAAACTCTCCCGATTTTAATGACAAGTAAACTTTCTCTGGTCTTATCCATTACTACCCGATGGGCACATATTATCTTTACTCTCCCAGGTCTATTTAAATACTACCTGAAGGGTACATCTAAACTCTGCCAAGTATGTAGCAATTAATAAGTAATAACATTGTTATGTTATAATAAAGTAATGTATACAGGGAGTATCGTATGTCATTGTATCTAAACTGTGCAGATTCTATAATAACTAATCAACAATAACATTGTTATGTCCTAATAAAGTAATGTTTATAATAATATTAGCATACAATTTTAAATTTGTCACACATTAATTGAGTTTCATTAAAAAAAAGTAAATTGTTTGAATTCTAATAAATAATGAAGATAATAATAATTAAAATTGAAATTAAATGTTGATATGATATGTTCAATACAGATTTCAAATAAAATACAGGCACTAGTTTTTGGTCTGTATAGTTTATAATGTTTTATTACATAATTTTAAATCAACTCGTGAGAGCTTACACATTATCTTTACGTAAACATTTTGTTGACCCGGGAGAGTTTACTCATAAAATCGGAAGAGTTTGCCACCACACGTATGTCATTCAGCGTTTAATATACTTCATAACCTTACAATATTCTACATATTTTATCTAGCTAAATATAAAAATGATACATTGGTTAATTGAAAAATCAACGATTTCAGCATAATGCGAGGAACACATCATGAATTTATCGGATACCTTTTAGTGACCCAATTTAATGTAACTGGCCCCAAAAAAAATTAATTAGTGATTTACATTTATTTCAACTTTTGGCGTCTTCTTCCTTAAATATTTTTCACCAACATAGTTCATCTTCTAAGGTAAATAGAAAGAGACACAAAGACTATCAAACTTCAATTCTCCTCATATTGGTGACTCATATGCATTCCTTGCAACCGGCTGAAATCAGGAATTTTTACAATAACTGAGTTATCATATTATATATGTATAATTTTAACTACATTTTATAAGGTGTGTACCTGAATGTCGCTAGCTGGGTTAATCGAGGTAACGGTCAAAGTTATTATGCATTCATTATATTTTATATCTAGCCGTAATGTTCATGTCACATTTGATATTATTCTTCATTTTTTTTTTGCATTTTTTAATACTTTTAGAGTTAAATTATGCAGTCACGTACGCACCACGCGATTTCACGATGAATCGCAGGTAGATTGCCTACCTGATAATATTATACTACTCGCATAATCACAAAGACCTATTCCGAATTTCCTGTCATCTAGTAAAATATATAAATAAAACAGATAAGAAATCATAAATTTATTATATTCGATATTCGATATCAAAGTGTTCACGCAAAAAGCTATTAGCTTATCGCGGGGACGACTCTGCGTGATGGAATCTCCCTTTTCATCCAAACACCACTCGATTCTTAAAATATTTAAATTATTATAATTGTTATGTTTATTTATTCTCTTTGTTTTATGTTCTGTAATCAATTATTGTTCGTCATTTTGCCTCATTTTGTAATATTATCATATTTACTACTATGGTTGTTATGTTGTTGCTCTGCGGCTAACGCCCTTTTTATTATTGTTGGTTTTTTTACGAAAAATATTTTTTGTTCCCGTCATCACAGCAGTTTGTTTCGACGTTATTTTATATAATTATTATTCAGTAACGCGTATTGAGCAAATAGTTTTTTGTACGTAAATTATTATGATTATTCAATAAAGCGCATTGAGTGCGTAGTATTCAAATTATAATTATTATTTCAATAATTATGCCTAATCGTTGTGAGGGCAAATGAAGAACTCTCTGATATAGTACCCGGTCTCATAAGTTATTGCCATCTTATATCTCTGTCTTCGAATTCACGTCACCCGCACGAGAGTGACAACGCGTAAGTCCGCCAGCAACGGTAAGCGTTGTGTGTGAGGCCATCTGGACATCGAGACCAGCGTCACCCTTGAACTTCCGTCACCTCAAGACGCCAGCTGTATATTAAATGTATAATTTACCTAGTGCCTTGAGTTAGTCAGTAAGCTTCCAACTATTATAAAAAGGGCTCCGTGCAAGAAGGAATTAACTCCATTTTTATCAATTGTTCAGGGCGACTAAGAGAAATACTGTTATCTCATTTACTACTATTTGCGGGAAATAATTGATTTTGTAATTCCTTTGAGATTAATAAATCGATTTTTCTGATTTTGATACCAAAATATAGATATTTCTTCCATGAAAAACGGGTTTTTGATAAAAATTTAGTTATCCTATTCTTGCCCGGAGCCCTTACAAACCTACCAAACCGGATCGACCACAGGGCCCCCGATCCCCGTAACTAACTTGCATTATCCTGAATCCCATATACGTCACCTCCCATCATCGCCATAGTGTCGTCATCGCGTGAGAAGGCGTGTAGTACTAGTCGGTCAGGCGTATGTATGTAATGGCTTATCACCACGATTAGTAGGCACTATCGATAAAATTCAAAGTTGATAATAATTCTTTCTCGGTTGTTCCCGAGTGGTGCTTCGATCTTTTTCCCCCGTTGCTGGGCATATACAGATACATGAATAGATTCTTTGGTCATTGGAGGGTGTTTTTTTTTCATCTCGTTATATAGCTTAAGGATCGCAACACATAATTTTTAGTTTCTTTTAATGGTTACCATTGATTACATATTTTATTTCTTACTATTATAATTAGTATAAATGTGACATGTTAGACATTAGTATAATCTATTTTATTTATATTCTATCACTTGTATTACTCAAATAGCTACGGTAAACTGCCCTACATGCACTGGTGAGTAAATACTTATTATAGTCAATATTCTTTAGACTATGATTATGATTATTGTTTAAAGTATTGTTTTTCGATACAAAAAATATTTAAATTATAAAGCGTTTATAATACATGTATATTATATATTGATGTGCATCTAAACAGTGGCGTAAACAGAGAGCGGGGCTAAGGATGCTTCAGACCCCCCCCCCGCCCAAACTATTGGACGTGTTTTGGTATAAATATTATATAGTAAAAAGCAAAGTACAAACCATGATATTTCTGAAAACCATTTTAAAGAAACAATAAGCGTATTATCAATTATTTTGCAGAGGTTATTACGGTTACAGGATATAATAATAACATCTTACCTAAATAGAAAATATTATGCTAATAAAATAACAATAAATAGTTACCTATACCGAAGCTATTGTAAATTTTTTCAGATGTTGTAAAATGGTACATACAAGATCAAAAATACGGTAATTAATAGACTCGTTAAGTTAGTTTCATAAATCTGATAATTAATATAATATTTTATATATCATTCAAATACGCACTAAGTATACCAATAATTGGTTCTATAATTAGAAGAGAGTTACTTAGGTTGGGCCACTTTTGACATTTTGGAGTATTCGAGTTATTTAAATTTATAACTATTCAATTGCACTTAAAAGATATCGAAGCATGTGAACAATAGTTTGACAGTTATATTTTTTGTCAAGTGTAAAATGTTTACAAATTGATCCAACTTAGGCAACCGGTTACTTTATTTGGACCAATTATATTTTTTATTGAACCCCCTTCTATACTACACGGGTTAAAGTAGAAACCTTAGAGACTGCAACCCAGCCAATTCATTGTGCTACTATTACGAGACGTTTTTAGATTCTGAGTGGAACGATGGATGTATTGATTTTACAATGATGTGTGTTTTTAATTTTTTTTTTTATTTTTTTTTGTGTCTGTGTACACGATAAGTAATCGAAATAATGCTCGATTTTCAACTTCAGTATCTTTTTCGATTGGAAAGTGAATATCATTGGTGCATTGTGGAGATCAAAATTTAATATTCCCAGTAATTTTCAAAAGCGCCAAGAAAAACAAAAGAAAAATTAAGGAAAAACGGGACTTTTTACACAAAATTGAATTTAGTTTTTGTTGTAATTTTAAAACAAATGACCGTAGGTACATGAAATTTCCGCTGGTTGTTTATATTTTCATTTTCTATACACCATAACATTTTCCAAATATTTTGACTTATTTTGAGGTGTTTACGGACATTATCAGTTTTCATTTTTTTTAGTTTTTTTTTTCTACAAATATCAATAAAATTTTATCTGCTAAGTAAAAAAGCTTGAAAATTGAATAGAAGGCTCCTAGGTTATTTTTTCAAAGGCAGATAAAAAAAATTAAAAATCCTTAGTCACAGTTTTTATTTATAAGCATTTAAAGTTCAAATCTTGACAGAATACGGAAAAATCACGAAAATTAGCAAATTATTTTGAGTTGAGAATTCATAAAAGTTTTTCTTTTTAAATCCAAGATTTAAAAATGTAATACAAGATTATAGTCTGACTGACCGTTTTCGCTCAGAATCGTTTTTCTTATACAATGATATTATATCATTGAATTAAAATTTAACACCGTCCATTACAGTGACCCACTTGTAACCTAATGTACAGAAGAGCGATATCCACTTACCCACCTTTTTATTTTGAAGTTGACGGCCGTATGAGTTCGGTCTCTTTTAATTTTAGTCTTCATGTAAATAATAGTTGCGTTTTGCACACCGTACAAGCAACACGTATGTTTCGCTTTCGCAGTTCGCGAAATAGTGCTGACTAAGCTAAAACAATTTTTTTGTTAATGTTTACAATGCAATCCACGGCCTGTCGGACAGATGGAAAATTGTTTATAAACAAATATATTTTTAGTGAGTCATGCTCAAACTGACCGAATTACACAATGCATGTAAATATAGACGTCGGTTCTAATCCACCGCATAATATAACAGTTAATGCTAGTATTTGGATACAAATACAAAACGACAATACGACCTTGAAACATATGGTAAAGGAATTGCGATTAAACAATGAGAAATTACAACTTCAGATGTCGGAAATGAACGCTCGAAATGGGAGCTCCAAAAAAATTTTGAGCTCGCCAAAAAAACTCATCAAAACGACTAAAGAAGTAGCGAAAACTTCTGTAAAAATCCATCAACCACCTCCAAAAACAATATGTGATGTAAATGATTTTAAACAATTAATGATTAATTTAAAACTCAAAGAAGCTAATGGACACGAGCAACAAATGAAAACTTTGGCTAATGGTGAAATTAAAATACCAACAGGCGACGAACTTTAAAAGTGTTAGAAGAGCAATAAGTTGAGAATCACAGATACCAACTTAAAACAAAAAAAAGTTTCGGGTGGTCATTCGTGGATTACACGCTGAAACTGACCTCTGTGACATTAAAAGCAAATTATCCGAGCTAGGAAATGTTGTACATAATGTTATGAACATTCAAATTAAAAAAAAAGTCGTTCTTAACAACAAGATTAGTGTTCGAACTATTGTAAGGCTTCCATTATTCTTCGTGGATTTGGAGCCACAAGCAAACAACAAAGACATTTATGATATTAAACACTTGTGCTATCATATAATAAAAGTGTAATCTCCAAGGAAAAATAAAGAAGTTCCACAGTGCAAAAATTGCCAAATATTTGGTCACACTCAAAACTACTGTTTCCAAAACACCAAAGTGTGTAAAATGTAGTGAATGACATACTACAAATTAGAAAGGATGCATCACTTATAAAAATTCATTAGAAAAAGTTGACCCTAAAAAAACTACAGCAGTACAAAGAATACAACAAAAGACAATCAACAATCGATCAAGTACATCGAGTCACTAATGTGATTAGTAAAGCTCTTGAAGAAAAAAAGTACTGCTGTGGAGTAATCCTTGACATAACCCAGGCTTTTGACAAAGTCTAGCACAAAGGATTCCTCATCAAACTGCGTGATCAGATGCCACATACCTGGTGTGCATTTTTTGAATCATACTTGACGGACCGTCAATTTCGAGTCATACACGAAGAAACGATAACCGAATGGAAAGATATATCAGCTGGAGTATCGCAAGGTAATGTTTTAGGACCTATCCTATAATTACTTTATACTCGTACGACTGATATACCAAATGATAAGAACATAACATTAGCTATGTTTGTCGATGATACGGCAATTTTGTCAACACGTAAATTCAGCTCATTGCAACTGATAACTTAAAGAGGTCAATTGACAATATCTTTACCTGGACAAGACGTTGGAAAATTAAGAACAATGGCGATAAATTGGTGCACGTAAACTATACGTTACGCAAAACCGAAAACATCCAAATAGTACTGAATCAATCACCAATCCCACAAAAAGATTCAGCAAAATATCTTGGAATGCACCTTGACTCTCGTATAAACTGGAAACACCACGTCCGTCAGAAAAAAATTCAGATTAAAGAAAAAATGCGAAAACTTTATTTGTTAGTCGCACCTCACGAGTTAACCATCGAAGACAAACGTCTACTGTATGTAGCAATTATAAAACCGATCTGGATGTATGGCATTCAATTGTGGGGTTGTGCCAGGAAGTCTAACATCGATGTAATACAACGTTGTCAAAACATTGCCCTTCGGGCTATCACTGCAGCCTATCGGTTCGAAAGAAACAACGCAATGCACCGTGATATGATGCTACAATAGCAGACGAAATCCAAAGGTTTGCTCGCAAACACGAGACGAGGCTAGATCACCATGTCAATCCATTGGCCATCCAACTATTAGATAACTACAAGGATATCAGATGTCTTAAGCGTCTGAATAATAAATGTTTTTATTATAATTTATGTTTTACAACTAGGTATAATTTAGGTGGTCCAATATATAAATGACTCTTCCCTATATACAAACTAAAAAAAAAGATTTAATTTAAGTAAAACTGATTTATTTTTATTTTTTAGGTGATTATTGTTCCCCAAATATATTTTGTGCACGACTTCAGCGAACGGTTGAAACTGCTTCGGTTGAAAATACTAGTAATACTAGTAATACTAGTAATACTAGTAATACTCAAAAATAATTATTTTTTATTCTATCCTTGCAATTACTTTAAATTATGATGAATGAATGTGAGAAAAATAATTTTAATAAAGTACAACTTATTATTTTTTTTTTATAAACGTGCACATGTAACTAACATATTACTTTGTATAACTTTAAATTTCACAATCTATGAATAAATAAAACTAAATCTTACATCAGTTAATTTTGTATAAAAATACGCATAAATTCACTTTACCTACCCAAGGTTTTTTTAAATTTTATTTTTGAAATATACGTAATACGTATTATAACGAGTTAAAATAATGCCGCAAAAAAAACAATTTGCATAAATCATTATTTTGAAAGGTATATCCTTACTGTTCGCGCCAAGCAATTAGCACATCGCGTTATGAAATTCTGTGCTGCGACGACGACCTGTCTCTATCAGCTCGCTCTTCATCCATACACCTCTCATTCCGTTAATTGTGAATTATGTGAGTTATATTTGTTATCATTCTAAAACTTTGCTTTTTTTTCTCTACGCAGCCAACGCCTTACTATTATTATTGTTCTTTTTTTATCCGTTCATTTCTTGTTGTTGCTGGTCCATTAAAAAAAAAACGATCATGTTTTTTAATATGTTGTGATCCGCTAATATAGCGATCTATATTATTATTTATTCTGTTGTGATCCGCTAATATAGCGATCAATTATTATTTATTCTTTTGTGATCCGCTAATCTAGCGATCTGTATTATTATTTATTTATATGTATGATCCGCTAATAAAGCTAACAAAAATTATTTATACAAGATTATGGTGCACACGGTTTTCGACTGTTTATTTATTATTCTGATTATTATATTGTGTGTTGCTATTCATCCTGAGATATGTTCACTAAAACTACAATCTCCAACACTCAATCGTAAGTCTTTTGTGTATTATTATTATTATTACTATTATTATTATTATCGTCGTCGAACTGGGCAGCTGGTTATTGTCAGCGTCGGTGCCGTCATTCGTCACCACGTAATTCCTCAATCAACGTACAAATGTACGTTGTGTGGGAGGCCGCCCAGGTCGTCCAGGTCGACGCCTGCCTATTGCGTCAATCCATTGTCATCTCAAGATTTCAGTAGGGTTAAGTTAGTTTTAAGATATTATCCCTGTTTTTGTGAGCTCCGTGGTCATTGCACCAGACCAAATCGACCGTCGGAGACCCCCTACCCATATCTAACTTACACCATCCTCATTCCTCGGTAGGTCCCTCCCGTTCCTCGTCGTCATACGTAGAATTGCCTATTCACCACAATATCAGGCGAGGCACATTTGGTTGCCTACCCAGTGTAATAGTTGGCGTAAGTGGTGACATTGGCCATCAATTTAAGAAATTGTGTTCGGGCATCATCGAGTGGTCCTTCAGGTAGCCCCTGCTTAGGGCAGAAATAAAGTTAGAGATATTACGTTAATATGCATGTGCACAAAGCATAGCACTGTACTTAACTGTACACACTCAACGCCTATAAAAGGCTATAACTAATTTTGATTTTTTTTTACATACTTTAACAAGTTAAGAATTATGGTGAATTCAGAATTTTACATTTGATGTCCGTTTCAAAGTTTTAGTAATTTTATTTTATTATTTAAAACAGTACCTACGTCAATTCTCCCCACGAAAATATCAGTGTAAAAGTTAAATTTGGCGTTAACCGTTTTAAAAATCTCCCTGTAACTGTTGAAATTTCTTACTTATCATACATTTTTCATTGAGAAAATAAGGTTATTTCGCGAATTCGAATGGATCTAAGAAATGTGGATTTGGGTGATAGTGGTGGCTGGCGTGGTACAACCCGTTTCGGATTGGAGTATAATCCTTGCGATTAAGTAAAATGTAGTTATAGACAATATTGAAGACTTCACTAATGTACTTATTTTGCCTATACAATTCGCCATGCAACACATGATATATTTTGTTTTGCGTTTTTTGGAGATATATGAAACAACAATGGTCAATTCCTCTTTGGTGGAAAGAATTGATACCTATGACCTCCTACCATTTTTCATTAAATCAACCATAGTTGTTTTTTGTATACAATATGTCTCTACACACAGATACACTTTGGAAACCTGTGACACGGTTACGGCGGTGGAGTGCTGTAGGTGCTGTCCGTCGTAAGTCGGTCGCTGTCTGAGGTCTCAGGATAAGGTGACATTCACAAAAATTACACAACACAACTTTAGAATAAATAGTCCGCGAGGGACGTTTATTCGGGTGTAATAAAAGTACCTGTATACTACCGACAGTGTTCGGACTTTTCTAGATAAATTTATTTAAATAATTATTTGTTCATCTTTTATCTTATCTAGATAAATAGTTACAAGTTATCTAAACGTTCATCTTGGATAATTTTTTTACTAATCTAAATAAATTCATCTAGATACATTTTTTATTGATACAAATCGCGAAATAGTTCAAACGCATTTTTAAATATTCATACAGATCCTCAAACAAAGTTAATGGTATATAAGACGTAATGTAATTATTTTTATTAACATCATTATTATAATTATGTTCCTAGTGCCCAACTAAATTATACCTAAATTTAAAACCATTTAAAAAATAATTTTATCTTTTTTTTTATCTAGATAAAAAAGTATTACACCTAATCTTGATGAGCATTTAGAACGACTACAGGGGGCAAACATGTTTACAACATTGGACCTTGCGTCGGGTTATTTGCAAGTACCGTTATCAGAATCTGCCAAAGAGAAAACTGCCTTTATAACGCCTAGCGAGTCTGGCCAATTTGAAAGGATGGTGTTCGGACTAGTTAATGCTCCGTATGAGTTCTCTCGATTGATGCAACGTGTACTACATCCACTAAAAGATAAAGTGGCCATGTGGTACCTCGATGATATTCTTGTGCTTTCTACGTCAATACCAGATATGCTAAACCGATTACAACAGGTACTATACTCTGTACCAAATAAGAGCGCACCGCGCTGGCGCATCCAAATGAATCGCGGAGCGACGTCTGGACCCCCTGGTAGGGTCTATTCGCTCTGTGATTGGTCGCCGATCGTCGTTCGGATTCGCCGCCGTCGACGATGTTGCCGCCGCCGACGACGCACAGTGTTTTAAAATCGAAAATAGCTGGCCAAAATTAAAAAATATCCAATTTTTATTTTATTTTTCAACAATTCGTTCAATTGAGTAATTTCATATTATGATTTATGATAATTTACTTTTCCACCATTTATTTCATTTCACCCATTATGTTTAATTTGTTTTTAAATTCTTAATTTTTTATGTTCATCATAAAAATAATATTAATCATTGTTTTCTTAAATATACAAATATTTACAACACATATAATTGTACAAGTTAAGTAAGTACATTAATAATTAACTGTAAGCATTTTTAATTAGGTATATAATTAATTGAGAATTTATAGGTAATTTTTGTATATTTTTAATCGTCTTCTTCTGTTTCTTCTTCTCTTTCGTCCGCGTTTGAATCACTGTCGGAATCGTTCTCGTCTAATAATAGCCGTTTGACTTCCACGGAGAAAGATCTTCTTTTTCGATTATCTTCTTGAAGTCCGCTTATTTTAGGATCTGAGGATAGAAGTAGCCTGTTAAATAAGTCCGTATTGGTATCAATTCGTGATCCTTATTTCGGGCTTCTTGAGCCTCTTCACTCAACTGACCAATTGGTATTACAAAAGAACCTATTATTACAGACCCATGAATCAAAATTTTATGTACACTGGGTGGCATGTAATACCATTCATACAATCTTACGTACAGATTTGCAGTATCCCAACAATAATCATTAAATTTAATCAAATTTATTTTTTGACCACTTGATAGACTCTGGAGAATAACTCCAAACCGTATTATCAGCGTTTCATCAATGCCGGTAATTTCAGCTGATATATGATGATTCTTAAAGAACCTTCTAGCAGTATTACCGTCATTACTACTGCCAAAACCTTGCTTAGGAAAATCAACCAAAAGTCCTAACTTTTCTCTGAAATTATTTTGAATGTTTTTTTTTCTTGCTGCCAACAATAAATCGATTCCATTTTTTTTACTGACTTTCCATTGCTTGAAGTCCAATCTGTATGATATGTGCAAGAAGCATTCGAAGAATCGAATATATGCATGTAATGTTGATAAACCGTATCTAAACGTTGACATATCAACTACTGCCTCTTTCATTTGATTTAAATTGTTCATTTGAAAAATCTTTGCTTTACATATGTAACACATCATTGATGAAGTATTCGTAACTGCACTGCAAATTTTACCATCAATCATAGTAAATTCCATAGAAAATTTCACACTGCCTTTATCATTTACATATGGACGAAGTTGGCATATTTGTGAAGTTATATACTGTTCTTCGGCTTGAGACAATTCTGTAGTCTCTTTGGCGTACTGTAATCTAATTGGTCTACAATACCTAGTAGATGAACATGCAGGGTTTTGCCAAATTATACTGTTGTTTATTTCATTTTTTAACTGTATTGGTACCATAGAGGTAACAAATAAGCTACTATCATCAGAATGACCTAATGTAGTTTGTTTGTATTGCGAAAAACCTGAGCTACCATCGAATTCCCATTTACAATACAAAATATAATTTCCAGTCTTCGATTCAATAGAAACACTTTGGAATAATCTTTCAGCTGTATGATTTAATAGAGCTTGTAGCTTGACTTCACATCTTTCTTCAGTAATTAAAATATCTTCAGGATAAGCATTATTTTTTGACGCTAAAACTGTATTGTATGAAGGATAAATATGGTGATTAAGTTTTATAGCTTGCTTTCGAAGAAGCTTATATTGATAAACTGATAAAGATGCGGAAATTATTAATGCAAGTGCTTCATCGGTAGTCATTTGCTTTTGGATCTGTTTTTGTTTATGTGACTTCCAAGCATCGCGTATCCTCTTGCCTCTTGTGGGAGTCGTACTTTCTATTTCTTTTAATAGTTTTGCACTATCTTCATCTCCGTCTAGTCTTTGCTTCATTGATGCACTGAACATAATTTGTGACGTACTAAATGACTGACGGAGACTTTCTGTTTTTTTTCTTTTAGCCTTATCACTACATTGATCAAAATCAGTAATTGGTCGACCCACTGAACCTAAATTATTATTTATTTTTTATACTACTTATATAGATAATTTAAAATTTAACTAAAAAAAATACCTGATGTACTAGGAAAAAAGGCATACACTATGTCTGGAAAATCTAGTCTGGTGTTAAGCCAATCCGCATTATTGCTAATAAAACGAGCATTAGTTCGATTTGATTTCGACCACTTATCAAAGTATCTATAAAAAACAACCAACATAATTATCCTATCGCCTTTTAATATTTGTACCTATGTATACAATATACATATAATTTTTTTATGAGATTTCGTATGAATATTTAGAAATATAATTTCTAACTAGCAATGAGTAATAAAAAATAAATAAAAATACAACTAAAATGTCTTACTTGTTAAAAAAATGGCTTTCTAAATATTGCTTGCAAGTCGATAGAATTTACTGTCTGCTGATTAAACTTGAAACGTCCACATGCAAAGTTTAAGACTACTTTTTTCTTTTCATTATTAGAAAGATTCTTATTAGAAAAAATTACATCATGAATATCTTTTCTAATAATTAAAGGTAACGGCATTATGACAGATAAACATAAACTACGCGTTTACTCACAAAATTAAAATTTGAAACTAAACGGTTTAAATTAAAATATGCAACTTCGGGCAGCTAGATTTAACGCAGTATTAATGTATAGAATGTGTGTTTTAATTTGGCATATAACTGGAAGGGGAGTCTTATGGATAAATATAACTAATTGCCTCATTATCTTAATGATACGATTAGATAAGTAGGTACCTCCGTAATGATACGTAGTTAAGACTCTTAATATCGACTTTTATTAAATTGATCGTCAAATTATTTTATAATAATAGATAACAATTCTAAATTTGAAGAATCAAGTCAAAATAGTAATTTCTATCAACAAAATGTTTTATATTACAAATTCAATAATTTATCAAAATTAAACAAAATTTAGTATATTTACACATTCACCATTAAATATTTCAATGAATACATTTTTTTCATTACTTTTTTGATACGATCGTATTGGTTGGGCAAGCAAGGAACTTATTTGTAATTATAAATTGGAAAAAAAAATATAGAAAAATAGACTTTTGGCCAGCTATTTTCGATTTTAAAACACTGTGCGACGTCGCCGTGAATACAGGGAACTGAAGTAATAATGCGTTTCACGCGTATTATTCAGTAAAATAATACACATACTTTTCGTTTTTTTTTCTTAACATAGGTATTGAACACAATATAATATTAAAAACGTTTTTACCAATCCTACCACCATTTTTTTCCTTCATTTGTGTACCTACGTTTTATTATTTTTTTTCATATTATGCACCTTGATATATAATAGTAATATAATAATAAAAATAATATTTTAATTTTTTGCATAAATAGGATAGGTTAGATTATAAATAACAACATTTAATAGGACACAATTTTCTTTATATTCTTGTACATTGTCAAATTAATTAAAATTACAAAAAATAAAAATAAAATAAATAATTAATATTAATTATCAGATAAGTCAGATTCCGAAGACGTATCGCCTACTGTCATTGCTACCCGTTCTGTTTCTGCCGTCAACATTTCGTCAACAATAAAATCGATTTTAGCAAATTTTTCTTCTTGTTCTGTTGTGTGTTTTATGAAATTTGCCCACATATTTTTTTCATTTACTCGCTCAATACCTTCAATTAATAAGATTTTCACGTCACATAATTAATAGGTAGTGTTGTTCGATTTTACGTGACCTTTCACGGAAGCCCACGCCAGTTCTATTGGATTTAACTCGCAATAATAAGGAGGGAGTCTTAAAATTTTGTGGTTGTGTGTTTCAACCAGTTCGTCAATTAGATATTTGTCAAATTGCGGTTTTATTTTATTTACCATTTCCAGTAATTCGGGGATCACCATAGGTAGATCAATTATCTGTCCCTTTTCCAGTAACCAGTTTATGATGTCTTGTTTTTTGGTACTTGTATTTGGAATTTTTTCTTTTTTCATCGAATGATATGGAGCGTTGTCCATTACAATGACACTGTTCTCTTTAAGTCGTGGTAATACGTTTGTCATCCAGTTGTAAAATGTTTCACCATTCATTTCTTCATGGTAGTCCGTGGTTTTTTTCGACTCGAAACATAATAGGCCACCTGGCACGAACCCGTCTTCCGACCCAATGTGTAGAACAATGAGCCTCTTGCCTTTGCCAGATAGATTCTGAGACCCCGTCGTGAGACCTTGCAAAAATGCATCACGGGGTGATTTAATGGTCTTGTCTATCCACGTTTTACTTGTACAGTCCCCAGCGTTGACCCATGTTTTATCGAGGTAGTATATACTTCGCCCTTCTTCACGATATTTAAGTATATTTAGTTAATACCGTCTTCGCCACAGAACAATCTCATCCTTCTCAATGAGCGCACTATTTCGACTGCGTTTCGTGTACACGAAGTCCATGAATTTCAACAAACGTTGTAAGTTCATTCTTGATATATCTGGCAAACTATCGTCATCCTTAACAACTTGCAATATTTTGTCCAATGTGGGTATTGTTTTATTGAACCAAAATGAATGAATATGCCTTCGTACTGTATTTAGTTGTATATCATCAAGCTTGTCTTTCAATGATTGCTTATTACGAGTTTTGGACGGAGAGGAAACAGTTTTTCTGGAATTATATTCGCTTATAACATTCGACACTGTTCGTCGTCCAATGCCAAGATCTTGTGATATAGAAATACGAGCTTTTCGAACTGTTAACTTCGGATTTTTTTTAATTGCGTCTTGTAGCAATTAACAATCATCATGCGTGATTGCGATGAAACAGGCTGAAATAAAAATACGAAAAAAACTATGTTAAATAATGTATAATATGAATCCTGGGAAAAAAATCCCCGGAAAAAAACCACGTTTACCACATTATTAACATAAATATGTATAATATATTATATTATATTATTAAAAAAAATATTTATTATAAATAATATTTTGTTTTAAATTACGATGATATATTATTTGTAATTCAATTTAACTAACTTAACAACTTCACAAATATGGCATATAAAAATATTTCAAATGATCGATACGTCAAATAATACAGTTAAAAAGTAATAACATACTATACAAAATATAGGTAGGTAGTAAATTATTACAAATAATAATAATTATCAAACAAAAGTATTGAATGTAGGCACGAGGTATATTACTATCGTAATTTAAAACAAACTATTATTTATAATGAATATTTTTTTTAATAATATAATATAATATATTATACGTATTTATAATAATAATAATGTATAATATTAATACATAATAGGTACATATTTGTTTTACTAACCTTTCCCATAGGATTTTTTGTTGAAGGTGAAATATTCGCCATAGTTCATACAGTGACACGTGTAAATAAAACAAAAGACAAATTCAAAATATTCACCCATGCGCGCAAAAAATATAACGTCTAACCGCGTATACCGTTAAAATTGGTGTGATAATATACAACACTCTGTATTCAGAGTTGACCTGGCTGGCGCCGGAATACGCTGCAGCAGCGCTCTCTGACATGCGAGAGTTTCGACCGGTTTTCGTGCGCCGCCCGGTGCGCTCTTATTTGGTACAGAGTATAGAAGCATTAAAAGGGGCGAAGTTAACACTGAAGTTGAGCAAGTTCTACTTTGGTTACCCGGAAGTAACTTATTTAGGTTTCATGTTGTCAGAAAAGGGTGTGCGACCAGGTGATCAAAAGGTAATGGCAGTCAAGGCATTTCCCAAACCAGTTAACAAACATGAAATCCGGAGATTTCTTGGTCTAAGTAGATTCTTCAAGAGGTTCATACCTCATTATGCAGAAAAAGCTCTACCGATTAGTGAACTGTTAAAAAATGGCGAGCCCTTCGTAAGGACTACTGCCCATGAACAGTTATTTCAAATGTTAAAAGAACATCTTGTGAGCCGGCCAGTTCTACAATTATTCAATCCAACGGCATATACAGAGTTACATTGCGATGCCAGCAGTGTGGGATTAAGTGGTATGCTTCTACAGCGCGGTAGGTGATAATAAACTCCGCTTAGTACATGCAGTGTCAAAAAAGACAACCAGTGCAGAGAAAAATTATCATTCCAGTAAGCAAGAGTTAATGGCAATGGTATGGAGCATAAATCGACTCCGGCCATATCTGATTGGTGTCCAGTTCCTGGTAGTGACAGACTGCCAAGCCATAGTGCATCTGAATACACAGAAGACTGTACAACCTCAGGTGGCAAGGTGGGCTACTATGCTCAGTGAATTCAACTTCAACATTAAACACCGCCCAGGTAGTAAGATGGGACATATAGATGCACTTAGCAGAGCTCCAATCGACAGGCCCGAGGACATCGAAGCAGAAGTGCTTGATAAACGTCTAGAAGTACTGATAATTATGAACGAGGAAGACCAGGTATTAACTATACAACGCGCAGACTCTAAACTTAGAATGATTGTGGACATAATGAGTCGTGAGGAGTCAGAGCATTCAGTGGCTGAAGTAACCGTGGTAAGATACTACAATATTCAAAATGGCATGTTGTATAAAGAAGTAAAAGTAGGGGGCAATCTGAGGTATCTGTGGGTGGTACCAGACCCTATGCGTAAAAGTCTTGTTGTACGATTCCATGATTTGTCCGGACATTTTGCTCTGGATCGTACAGTCAATAAAATTATGGAAAAGTATTATTTTCCACGTTTGCGGCGATATGTGAGAGTTCATATTAGCTGTTGCCCCGAATGTGTTTTAACAAAAACACCACGAGGAAAACAATCTGGAACTCTTCACCCAATCGAACCAGGAAGGCGTCCCTTCGAAGTCATCAACATGGATCATATAGGACCGTTTGTGAAATCAACAAAAGGGAAAAGGTATGTTTTAGTGATGATTGATAACCTGACTAAATTTGTAAAATTATATGCAGTAACAAGCTGTGGAACCGAAGGAGTGGTGAGCAGTTTACAACAGTTCATAACTATATATGGGATCCCGAGACGTGTGATCAGCGACAGAGGGACAGCGTTCACAGCAAAGGCATTTGAAGAGTTTTTTTTGCAACATAGGATCAAACATACGTTGAATTCGGTGAGGCACCCACAGGCAAACGGACAGGTAGAGCGAGTAAATAGTACTCTAGTACCAGTATTACAAGCCAACATGGAGTCCGACCGAACATGAGACAAGGATCTGATGAATGTGCAACGACAATTAAATAATGCTTATAACAACACTATTCATGACACACCATTTCATGTTTTATATGGTTATCTTCCCAGCTTTAACGACGGTGTACTAAGCAGTGCCATAACTATGGATGACTGGAAAGATCCAACAAAATTGCAAGACCAAATAAGACAGTGAATTGTACAAGAACAACAGATGTGGAAAGAGAAGTATGATTCAAAACACTGTAAACCAGTTATATATAAAATAGGTGATATAGTGTTTATAAAAAGACCAACGGAGGCAACTGGAGACTCCACCAAGCTCTAGAATAAGTAACGTGGTCCGATAGTGTTAACCGAGGCCTTGAGTAATGGAATATATCGAGTAGCAGCATTAAGAACCACAGAAGGAAGAAGATACGCTACAATGGTACATGTATCTCACATTAAAGGATACTACTTACCATCAGTGGTTGAAGATGAACCAACATTCAGCGACAAAGAGGAGAATGAAGATGAAGCAGACATATTAGTAGAGGAAAAATCAACAACAACCAAGGAAAGTACAGTAGGTCAAGGTGAAAGGAGACATCCCAAAAGAATCACTAGACCTCCGGAATGGCAAAAACTTTATAAAATGTAACAAGATGTAATTGTTGTATTTATGTACTATCTTACTATGTAAACTGTAAGTTGTTTAATAATTTTATATTTTGTATTTTAAAAAAAAAATTAATTAACTAATTACTTATAAGTGAGGGCACTAATGTGTCAGAATGCCCGAATGATAACAATTTATATTATATAGTATGGTTAAGAAGGAGGAGTAGGACAGTACAGTGCTCTCGACTGGCGGACAGAAGGAGCAGTCTTTTTCGTACCGTTCGTCTCGAACGGTCGATGCGCACCGTTTTGTATTCATTTCTATATGTCTATTGTATTTTCTTTGAATTAAGTAATAAAGTATTGTTCTATGGTATTACAGTTGATTAATGTGTTTTGTAAATCGTTAACAGTATATATCTTTTTCTTTATCTAGATAAATATGAGTTAAGTTATCTTTTATATTATATATCTAGATACATTTGAGTTGCATTATCTTTATCTTTATCTAGATAAAAAAATACTTATCTAATCCAAACACTGAGTCTACCGACGGTGGTAGTATTATAATACAAGTATTGTGTGTCGAGTATTTAGTATATTATGTATCAACGTTGTGGTCGAGAGCTTAACTTCAGTGATCGAACGAGAACTGGTATATTCAACATGGTATGGCCGTTGGCGGTAAGATGTCGTTAAGACAGTCGGTAAACGAGAGAGTTGCCACCAGTGGCAGGTACTTGCTTTGCGCGACTTGCCTTCCCGTCTCGCCTTGTGCCTTTGCGGCGCGATGAGTAGACATAGAAAAGGAGTTCTGGAACCTCAACCTGCTGGCTCAACCCTATATCCTCTGCTCAACCCGTGCACACCTTCTGCTCAAGGTTAGGTTGAACCGATCTATCACATACGTATACGATAGCATACAACCTATCGAAGGCGCATAAAGATTTTCATGCTGGGTTGCCGCCAAAGTGGTGGGGACCAATAGGGCTAGCAAAGCAGGTGGGATAAGGGATTTTCCTTACCGACCAGCAATCGCCGTGAAAAATACATGTGTCTTCCTTAAACGCGCGCCAACGGGGCATAACTAAGATAAAATTGTTGTCTGTGCTAATCGTCAATTTCAGGCATCATGAGCGGCACGCAACAACCGGCAAAGGGGCAGCGAGTGGCACAGCTGGGGCTGGTGTCCAACGATCAAAACGAGCCACCCCAGTCGCCAGGATGACAACCCGCCACCAGCAACAGAATCCGGTGAGCACGGGCCATCTATAGACTACAAACGGAGCAAGTCTACATTAAGCGGAAGCAAGAGGAAGTACAAGCTACCCGACCCATAACGACACGCCTGCATTGGTACCAGTGCACCCCGTGTGGCGATTTGGCGGGGGAGTATGACACTGTACGCAGCGGCAACCAGTACAAAGTACAGGTACCGCAGCGACTAGTCTACACTTGTCAACCGTCACCACGGACTACGACAGCGCGACACAGTCGACTCTCCCACCGCATTAGGAATAAAAAGGGAGTTCTGGAACCTCAACCTGCTAGCTCAACCCTATACCCTCTGCTCAACCCGTGCACACCTTCTGCTCAACCCATGGTTGAGTCGTTCTATCACATACGTAATATTTACAACACACACTAGCTACATACATACATACATACATACAAAAATATTATATATAATCAAATTCGAATAACATCTCACTAAGTATATAAGTTATACATGAGAATAAATCTCAAACACACACACACACTCACACAGACATAAACTTGTAAAAATATTTATTTTCAAAATATACACGTTGAAATATACATTCGCTTGTATTCACACATTCCTCTCCCCGACAACATACAGAAATATTTATAATATATATAATATATATATATGGTCAATTGTTTAATCGTTTACAGATGTTGATGAGTTTCGTTCACACATTTCTCTAGCAACACACATACACTCATATACCCATAGGATAGTTCATACATATTTAAATACTTACATAGTCACATATTATATACTTACATACACACATTCATCAGATATCACAAACACCCAAACATATTATAAAATTAAAGTATTATTAAAATATATTATGTATATACAGTATTCATATATATATCGTCATCGACATCGTACATTACTCCCTACGTTGAGCACACCTAATATGCTGAGTGTTAGTAATTGCAAATATGTATATATGTATAAAATATATATTATGCTGACGTGATGTTCAGCTCACATCGTGTAAATAACCGATCTGGACGCCTGGCGATATATAGTTATGAGAGAGTCTACAGTTAGGTAGTCGATAAAGTCTAAAGTCGGCGGTCGATAGTTGGATGGTCAAGAATGAAGAGTTATAGTCGACGGTCGATAGTGGAACTCAAGAGCTGACAACGACCTGAAGAGGACCCGCGGACGACCGCCTCGACCCACATTTGGACATCAGCACCCACGTCACACCATGGCCTGATCGGTAACCCGGAGTTATAATTTATAAGTATACTTTCGATATTGTAACTTGTAGTAGATAATAATAGTATACATTAATATTCAATAACAGATAAACATATATATATTACGTTGAGTACTTTGCTTCACATAAGGTAACCCTGATCCCTAGTAATAATATCACACACCGAGGTCGAGTCTCCGAGACCTCGTTAATATAAACAAAACGACACCTGAACGGGTAAGAGCCCAGGTGAAGAGGAGACGTTACAGATGCATTTAAAAATTCCAATCCATCCACCCTAAAAAGTATTTTTTCCCCCGCCATCTCTCGTCAATTACTACTACAAAATTTTAATTCCTAATAAACATTTTGATAGTTAAAATCCTTCAGATGAGACCATAGTAAACTTAATCACACATTTAAAAAAATATCTCAATGAAAATACATAGATCTAACTATTTTATACAGCTCAAAGGATTACTTGACAATAGAGATGTTCTGATTAGAAAATCTGGTATTACACCGGATACCGAGTACTGGCCGAGTAAAATTTGTTATAGTTACCGGGTATCGAGTATTGGCTGAGTAAAATTCATAGCACTAACCGGGTATTGAGTATTGGCTGAGTAAAAATTTTAACATTAACTGGGTATCGAGTGTAGGCCGAGTAGTAATGTAAATACAAAACGGGTATTATACTACTATCAAAGTAACAAGTATCAACTATAATAACATTAGACAGTAAACACGAGATTTATTTTTGTAATTCGTAGAAGAAAAACATGATTTGTTTATAATCAACTGGCTATTGAAAATTGGTTCAGTTATTCCAATATGTACCAAAATAAATTATAATTTATTACCCTAAAATTTTAGATTTTTCCCGTTGTATTAATTGGTATGCATGTATATTTATAAATATATTATCAGCGTGTGCCATTGGATATGAGTCGAGTAAAAATTTAGTATTTCGCCGGGTACCGAGTGAGAGCCGGGTAAAAATGTTGGTATTACGCCGGGTACCGAGTAAGATATGATATCGAGTACCCGGCCATCGAGTAATTGCCGGGTACCCGGAACATCTATACTCGACAACACACATACAATTATATATTTATGACACAATATTATAAATTTGTGTAACTGGAAGGTATATTGACTACGGAGAATAGGAGATATCGACTCTGAGGGTCTTAGACGTCGTCTTTGTACGGAAGCGTAGTAGTGCCACATAGAAAAAAATATTTTTTACAAATTCGACTTATTAACTCGAAATGTCGACTTATTAATTCGAAATTTCGACTTTTTTTTTTTCAAAGTGATATTATTATTTTTATTAATATTAACCATTCATAACATTACAAAGATAATTTATTTTATATCAGTTTTTTATTTTGGTCTAATTATATACCTATTATGATAAAATTATTTATTTATTTATTTATTATTACAACACAACAATTGGAATAAAAATAAGTTGTAATAATATATAATTATAATAATTATTTTTATCAAAAAATATTTTCAGAATTAACCAAAAGTTTTTAAAATAGAAAAATTATTTCTGTTAACTGTTTATTGTACAAACATTTTTTACTGTAATTGACAACTATAATATCATGTAGTATTAAAATATTAGAACAAGTCTTTCTCCCACTGGAACACAGTTTAAGAAACTGGACTCTAATTCATAATCACTTGCGATAGTCTTTTTTTCATGTTGGGGCCCTTTTTAAAATTTCCTGGTTGCCCAGAAATGGTCTATCCGACCATGATTATATAAATAATTAAATGGCTGACTTCTATAGATCATTATTACCATGACATTTCTAGTGCTTTTTTCTTTTTATTGCCAGGTGCAATTTATTCAAAAATATCAGTCTTGTAAAGTATTTGAGTAAATGTATTTAAATACTTTTATAATATTTAGAATACATTTTGAATTAAATACTGTATTGGAAATATTTGTATTTGAAAATCAAATACTTTTCAAAATTCAAAAGAAATATTTTTTTTGAAAGATTTACCATTTTATCTATAGTATTTTTTTCACTCATAAATGGTATAAAAATGTCTTATAATACCTAGTTGAATGTAACGTTACAATTTAAATTAGAAATATATAATTCATACTGGAAACTGGATAGTAAAAATTAAAACAAAACAGTATTTATAAAGTATTTAACAAAAAAAAAAAACACATAAATACATGTCAAGTAGTTGTATTTGTTCTTAAATACTATTTTTTAAGAGTATTTGAAATGTATTTTAAATACTTTAAGAATAGCCATATTTGTATCTGTATTTAAATACAATTTTAAAAGTTTTTTTTACAAGAGTGATAAATATATATTACCTATTTAATAATATTAAGAATAAAATAAAAATTATGTAAAGAATAATATATTAAATACACATATTATATATTTATATAATATATATCATATATTTGGTATTATCTACTCCAAGATTTCTTTTAATTTATTTCTTAACATTAGATAAACATCAATTATACTATAAGATTCATCAGAAATACAAATTCCTTCTTCTACTAGTATAATAGAGCATAGCTCATAAATAGTTTGATCACATGTTACACTTGTTAAATCAATATGTTCATTTTTACAAAGTTGTAACTCATCTTCTTGAACAGTATGTAAAAAGTTAGTTGTATTAAATTGTTCAGGTACTTCAAACATAGTTATAGGTCTTCCATAACAACAGATACTATTTCTAGATTTCCAAATTCTGTGTACATTCCACTCTAGAGCCATTTCATTAAGTTTTTTCTGGAAAATTTTATATAATATGCTGTTAGGTATATATTTGGTGTATGTAACATAATATTAACTTATGTCTTAATTAATACGTATTACCTATACGGCTATACTGCCTTTAAACTTAATTTTTTTTTTTTTTAAAACAAGAAATTATGTCAATTTAAAATGGATTTAAATATTTTGTACATTTATTATTTTTTTAATTTAGTCTTAGGAACTTAATTAAAGTAGGACAATTTATTTTTATTTTATACTTTTATAGTTTTATTTATAGTTAGCTACCTTTTGTTGAAAAATAAAAATAAAAGAGGACAGGTTAGTCATTGTGTTCTGACTATAAATTTTAAATAATATATTAAAAGTATTTATCATATCATACTGGACATTTGGAAGTAATGGGCAACTATATTCTTGTTTATGTGGGGATTCTCAAAGAATACAACTATTATTTAACTTGACATTTTAAATAGATAGAAAACCTTTGTTTACTAAGTAAAAATTACTAGTATTTTCTCCATAAAACAATATTGATCAAGTTTTTATCAACAAATGATCCATCAAAGTATCCATCATCTTTTAATTGACAGAATAGGTCCATCCAAAATTGACTAAAATGTTTCCTTAGAATACTCCACCATGATTCAATTCTTTGATTTGAAGGGCTTGTACCGTATAAGTATGCGGGTCTTCTAGAAATGTTATTTCTTCGCTAAAACTCCTAAAATTGTTCAATATGATGTTTTTCAGTACCTCTATCAAACCTTAAGGTAATTGGACATCCACCTAATGTCTCTACTGTATCTAAATAAAAATTTCTTATGACTCTGGGATCACTGCAGGAAGGTGCCGCTTCTAACCAAAGTATGCATCTAGAAAACCCATCAATACACACACTTATGGAAATTCCATAAGATTTTAGCTTATCATAGCAATATGTGTGCCATGTATGATTAGGTACTGACGTCTCCTTAATCTTTTACGACTTCTAATTTCGACACCTTCAGGATCAATTATTTTTAAAATACATCGAACAGTCTCTTGTCTAACAACAAATCCATTGCTAATACATTTTCTGTGCATCCACTTATAGTCATAAAGCTGATTTGAACCCTGAACACAAGCCTCTAAATAATGTCTCACAACATTTATAGATGTATATTCAATGCGTCTAGACAAACCTAGTTCCTTTAATCGTCTTTTAAAAGTATGAAGACTTATCTCTATGTCATGTTTAAATGACAAATTTGTTATTATTTCCTTATAAGTAAAACACATACGGAAATAATTTTCTATTAAATCACTTGAACTCATAATAAACCTTAAATAAGCAAATAGACAACAAGAAAACCACAAACGAGTGAAAAAAGAAAAAGTATTTATTTAATTAATTTTCAATGTTCAAATGACTCAATGGTCATAACTCATTACTCAATAGTAAATAATCAATATTATTATTTTCATTCGGCTACCATGAACAAAACAAAAGAAGTACAATAATATACAAACGGCAAAACGTTCAAACGGTGGCCTAAAGTCCGGAAAATTGTAATAAAGGCAACGAAATCATAATAATAATAATAATAGTGATGATTGATAGTGAGAACGACGCGCGATAAGCCACTGGAATTGTCTATCAGCTGACTACAGTAAATTTCAAAGATTCCAATGACTTTGTAAGCTCATTACGTATTAAAAAAATCACAATATTTGGAGTTAATAAGTCGAAATTTCGTGTTGTTAAGCAAGGCTGGGCAAGTTAATGATATTTTTTAACTGAGTTAAGTTAGGTTAAACTAAAATCTAAATCAAGTTAATAGTTAAAAGTTAATTCAAAATGTTCTATCAATTGAACTAAGTTAAAAGTTAACCAAAATTTAATATTAACTTTTTAACTCAAGTTAAGTTACTTAAAAAAAAATTTCTTGTTCTCATCTAGGTAAAATTAAAACAATTGGTACCTAAAATTGTTCATATTATTAGACCAAAGAACTATTATTATTTTATTTTCCAAAAGCATTAGGTAACAGTCCACACATTTATCAGCATACTTTTAAAATGAGTACCATCAATTTGCGCGTCCACGCCGCCGGAAATCGGAATGCTGGTTATCGGCGAAAACGTCGAATTAATAATAAATTATCCAAAAATAAACGCGGTATTACTAAGAACCGTAGACTGTCCACGCTACCTTCTATACAATTATTAATCCGTAATAAGTATAATATAATAATAATATATAAAATAGTTTATAATAATAGGAATATAACTGGCGACGATGGCGAAAAATAACGGGCATTGATAATATTCGTAATTTAATAATATTATAGGACATAGGTATTTATATTTTATACGAATATGAAAACATATTCCATAATAATTAAAATTGAAATTAACTTAACTTGTTTAAATGTAAAATTAACTCAAGTTAATTCAAACATTCCTTAAGTTAATAATTAAGTTAATAATCATAAAAAAAATTAACTTATTAAGTTAAAAAGTTAAATTAACTTAACTTATTAACTTAACTTTAACTTATAAACTCGTTAATGCCCAGCCTTGTTGTAAGTCGATATTTGGAGTTAATAAGTCGAAATTTCGAGTTAATAAGCCGAATTTGTCAAAAAATATTATTTTCTATGTGGCACTACTACGCTTCCGTATCTTTGAGTACATAGTTTGGTCACTAAATGGAAAAATTATACTATCATATTTCGAGTTCACCGTTTATATGCTACATTTATTTTAATGTTTGAAATAATACAACATTAAATGTTTATCTAATATATTTGAATTAAACACAAATATGCTTATACATACTTTTAATTTTAAAATTATGATTTTTGTGTAAAATAAAAACAACCGTGATATTTAAAAATAAGTTGTAACAATTATAAATATAATAATATAACGTATTTATATGTTACATAACACTTATATAATACGAACTCTACCTTATGTACGATTAACTGCTGACCGATACATTAATATTAAAACACACACATAATTGTAAGGCCTATGACCAACACACACCATGGATTAGTAAAACAGTTCACTATACACCTCAGATCTCAATACACACTACGACGTTGTATGACTACAATACAGTCACATAGTAAAATAGAACATAGCTTAGGTATATTATATTTGCGAGTATTATTATTTGTCAGTGTTTAGTAGACAATAAACCATAATTATAACTGAAATGGAATCCTAGTAATTTTAATATATTATTTAAATTCTGATATCTACATATTATATGCCCCTAACCTATGGTATTTATATCTATAGGATCCTACGATTCTCCCTGGATATATTATATTTAACTGCTCGTTCCCCCGACCTCGATACAAAGTTTTTGTATTTATTGCCTATTGGTAATAATGCCACTTAAGGTTACACCACAGCCGTCTCAATCAACATTCACCAAACACCCCGCACCAGCACCTACGCAATGTGAGACGTGGATTATTCTAATATTAATAGGAAATTAAATAATTTATATGAAACAAAAAGACACGATATTATATAAAAAGTATTTTCAATTATTAAAATAATATTAAGGTTTACAATAAATATTTACAAGGTTTTTACTTATTGCACCATTGACCGATCCACAAACCGTCCAACAGGGTGGGGGGAGTCTGTCTTTGCTAATCGCGCAAGTCTGCCCGGTAGGGTCTTGCTACGAGTTCGGAAAGACGGAGGATGCTACAAATAGTCGTGTCGTTGGGCCTTTTATACCTGGTTCATCGGCGATTACACCGGGTCGGTCCCGTGTTCTGTGACAGAATTTAAGAGACCAGACCTGGTGAATCATTGATTACACCGGGCCGGTCTCGTGTTCTGTGACAGAAAGCACGAAACCCCCATAGTGCAATCGCCGATGAACGCACAAATATAATAAAATATAAAATAACAACAATATCATGCATATAAAATATTAACATAATAATAACAATATCATAAATAATTAACATGCATAATAATTATGAATTTATACAAAAATGATAATAATAATTAAGTTTAAATAAAATTAATTAAACAATATAAATAATAGTATTTTAATGAGGATCATGCATATAAAAGATTAGAATAATAATAATAAAAACAATAACAATATATTACATAATTATTACGCGTGGCCTTATTGCACACAGCGCAAACAATTATCGACCCATCACTTAGTTCATAAGTTACCTACATGAATATGCGATACATAGTATGATATTATGAAAAACCCACATTAAATCATATATACATATTCGATATTACAAACACCTAAACATATTATATAGTTTACATAATTATATATACATATAAACATTCATATATATATATATATAGGTACACATCAATAAGTCATCTACATATAGGCATACACATATATTACTTACATAGTAAGCACACACTTGTATACTTGTTTACCTATATCCTTACACATTTGATATTCTTATATATTTAATCAGTATTCATGCATGCATACATACATACATACTTATAGATTCGAACGATTATTTCAAATAATAATTTACATAAAATATTTTCGGTATATAATTTATTCAATACCTGGATTCTTAAACATATATTAATTATTATATATTTACAGTAGATAGGTACATGAAATATATCACAACGTCGCCGTGCATACTGATACAACGACATCCAATATACAACAATTAAATGCAATATAGTACCTGATCATATATTATAATTTACTCATTTCTTCGTTAAATACGTAGGTAGAATGTATGTTGAAACCTAAAAATATACTCAACAATGTGAATATACGTTAAAATGTACTAATTTTGATAAAAAAAAAAACATAACTGTCTGTGTGTAAATACAGAAATCTTGTTAAAATGAGTAAAAATATCAAAATTTCAATAAAGCATTTTATGGAAACATCACAATATTTTAGTAAAAAATGGGGAAAAATATCATACCCATGTCTGATTACCATCAAAGGCATATATACAGTTTAGTTATTAAATGTATCTAAATGCATGACCATCGCTATAACGAGTCATTATTACAAGTCTCAACATCCGAACATATCGTTGCACTATAATATAATAGTTAATACATACATACATACACACACATACACACGTACATACATTTGCATACATATTTACTTAAACAGCTTTCATGCATACATATAGACTCGATTGATTATTTCAAATAATAATTTATATAAAATATTTTCGATATATACCTATTTTATTTAATACCTGAATTCTTAAACATACATTAATTATTATATATTTATAGTAGATACATGAAATATATCACAACGTTGCTGTGCATACTAATACAACAATTAAATGCAATATAATACCTACAAAATCATATTTAAATTCCATCGCTTCGATGATAAAAAACATAATAATATTATATGGTTATCTTCATCACATATTAGCAAAAACAAAATAAAATGTACCTACGTCAAGCTGTGATAATCTTTCACTTATTGATATCATATAGAAAACCATGTATATTTCAATTATTTTTAACACATATCTTACACAGATGGCCTAGCATATATTTTATACAAAATAATAGGAATTTATTATTTATACGTTATACCTATACTATATGGATGCTTATCACTGATACTTTTCATGTATTATTCTATATGCATACTTTGTAAAATAATCATGAAATCACTTGTATATTACGATCACAAGCTTGGAAATATAATTGAAAAAATCATTATTTTTTTTTTTTTGTGAAATTTGATAAAAATATCTTAAATTCTTCCAAATCATTATATTAGGTATATTAATGTCGATAAAATCTTATACAAATATAATTTCTATGTCAAAGATATGTCTAAAATATCCATAATCTTAATAATTACATATAACTAGTCTGCAAATCATATCACATTACTTATGAAATGTTTACATGTTTTAACATAATATAATGTATGAGTCATAAAACTTGATATACATCTAAATCTAATGCGATATGATTGATGGAATGATTTGCACATTTTACATTGCCAATTTACATATATCATGAATACACCTTCTATAAGCCTAAATCCGTTCTTAGATTCTGAGTGGAACGATGAATGTATTGATCTTACACTGATGTGTTTTTTATTTTTGTGTCTGTCATCACCTTTTAGGACAGTAAAATTGCTTAGATTTTCTTCAACAGTATCTTTTCTGATGAGAAAATTAATCTAGTTGGTACTTTGGAGGGGAAAACGGGAAATTTTACGCAAAATCTCTTTTCGAGAAAATCAATTTTGGTTTTTAGTGTAAATCTAAAACAAATGAACGTATATACATGAAATTTTCACTGGTTGTTTATATTTGCATTTTCTATGAACAATAAAATTTTAGAAATATTTTGATTTGTTTTGTACTGTTTAGGAACATTTTCAGTTTCCAATTTTATTAGTTTTTTTTTCTATAGATGTTAATAAAACTTTATTTTTTGGGTAAAAAAGCTTAAATTTAATACTATATTGTTACAATGATATTTGAAAAATATTATAAATCACAGTTTTTATTTATAAGCATTTAAAGTTCAAATATTGACAAAATACGGAAAAATCACGGAAATCAGCAAATTATTTTGAGTTAAGAATTCATACAAATTTTTCTTTTTAAATGTAAAATTTGAAAATGTCATACAGTATTCCTCATAAGTTTGTCTACCTTTATAAAAAAAAAAATGTCTACAAGCAAATCAAATTTAATTTTTATGAGCATTTGAAATTCATATTTTACTTCGCTTGAGAATTTTTAATTTTGAACTGCTGAAAGCAACAATTAGTAGATTTACTTTCCCATCAAACAAGATACCATTGAAGAAAATTGAAGAAAATCGAAGCAGTGTTATTGCCTCAAACGGTGATGATAGACACAAAAAAAAAACAAACATCATTGTAAAATCAATACATCCATCACTTAGAATCTAAAATTTAATTTCAATGACAAATTAGAGATTTTCATGAATACTTTGATAGAAATGTAAGGTTGATAAGATATTGTTAGTAAATATAAGTATCAAAATTCAAATATTTTATTTTGAAACAATTATTTACTCTTTACAGTAAATTAACAATTAAAAAATCACACATTTTAGAAAAATAAACAAATAAATTATAAAAGAGATCCAAATATGGGGAAAACAATTATGAAATAGTTTATATAAATGTTATAATACAAAACAATACCACTATAACTAAGTATGTTAACTCAAAACATATAATTTTTCTTGTTTTACTCTTAACTAGGTTTAACTACAAAAGTAGAAGACTTTAAGTGATAGAAAATAAATTATAAAAAATAATTTTGACAATAATAAATTTGAAGTTTACTTCCTGCAGTATAGTTATACGAAAAATGTGTTGAATTTTAATATTTATGGTAAAATAGTTTTTTGATAATTAATTAATTTTATTTTTACCCATATGTGTTATTTATTCTCTATATCAATTAAAAATAAATTTAAGAGAATGATAAACTGTTAAAAATACATAATATATTGGGTTGCTGCTTATATAAATAAAAGTAATTATTATAACAACAACAAAATAAAATGAGCATAATTTTATAGAGTTCAAGAAATATTAGTTTACCAAGTTCAATTATTGGTAATTGAATCTTTGTTATCGAGTAGAAGAGCTACTGCTTGCCTAACACTCATTTCCCATGAGTCAAGTATATGAGACACTGTAAAACGGACTGGCATCAACATCATCCTTGATTCAAACACATCTTTAACACACATGAGAAATGATGTGCCACCATAGTCATTGGACGAAATTATACACGCAGGATTTGCAGGGGGATAATTCTCATAAACAATTATGTTGATTGGAGGTACGCAAGGTAGATTTTTATCATCCAACCAACACAACAGGCGGATACAAGAAACTCCGCTTGGACGAACTGGATCTAAAGACACCTAAAATCAAATGTTTGGTTAGAAAATATATGCCATATAAAACAACACAATGTGTTAATTTTTTACATTGTAGTATTGTACTAAAAATATATTTATTTTATTTTACCTTAAAACGTTGATCGAGTCTTGCAATTTCACCTTCTAATGCTTTGGGTATGATACTTTGAACTTCATTGGAATTTTCATTTCCTGCATAAGGTGGTGGCGACCTTTAAAATGCAATTAATAATAAATTAAATGGTTAATTACATTGTTAACATTAAGAAATTTAACTTACAAAGGTCGTCTTTGGCCCACCATAAATTCTATACAAGGAGCAAATGTTCTGTGGAGTGTATGATTAAAGTTAGGAGATTGTATCATTGACCCAATCACTTCAATTAACGGATGTACCTCTCTCATGGTAGATGATTGTGGTGGAGGCACACTTCCACCTTCTCCCTAATAATAAAGATTATAGTAATTATTGTAAGAAATAAACAGTGGAAAAAATTGTTTGAAAAAACAAAAAGTAATTACTCTGCTTAAATCTAATCTTTCCAAAGCAGTTTCACATTTCAACAAAGTTTCTAGAGGCATCCGTTGGGTGGGAGTTGACAGTATTTCTAGAAGCTTTTTCATCTTGCTTAATTTCTCAACGTCTATAGTTATTGATTATTAAGGTAAAAATATAATATTAAAATTAATGACAGCAGTTAATGTAAAGATAAAATGACTAAACATTATTTTACCTTCATTCCCTATGTGTGCAATCATTTTTCGTAAAGGTTCAATGTACTTGCTTAGTTGCCTTACTTTTTCTCTATATGCAATGTCTTCTTGAGCCAGAGGACTTGGGCCGGCATTAGATGAAGGGTTCATAGGAGTATTTAAAGATGGAACAGAATTACCTGGAGATGGCACATTACCTAAAAAATTAATTCACACATGTGGTTATAAATAGCATATACATTTTGTATATGTATCAAAGTTATATAAATCATTACTGAACATTTAAAATTAATAATTCAACATCTATAATAACTTTTTTTTTAATTTATCTGTTACAATTTTAATAATTTGTTTTGATTTATGATTGCAACCTTAGACATATAAGTTAATCGATAGCGCCTACCTCACTACCTTGCCAAAAGTTAATGGTGGGAGGACGACGAGGAGATAGACCAAGTGAAAAAACACTGTAACTTCCCAAACGTATAGTTTTTTCTCTTTCGGCTTCATTAGTTTCTAGGTATATTCCTAAACGCATTGTTATTTCTCTCTCAGCTATCTCATCTACCAGTTTCTCTCTGTAAGTGGTGCCCATAAGTTTATAGGCCTATGTTTGAATCCACAATATAAACAAAGTAGTTTTATATTATAAAACAAACAGATTGTCATCGATAGTTGGAACAAAAAATTACACAACATTTCCTATTATTATTATTTTAATTGAACAATTTTAGTTGTTTAGTAATTATTGTTATTATTTTATATTATATTTATTAAGATAGTCTGACTATAGAGTTGATATTAACTCGTCCATGTGATTTGCATGGAAATTCAAATAATCCCAAACAATTATAATAAAAAAAATTAATTTCTAACAGTGGTTTGAAGTAGTTTATAGGTAATTAATGATAAAAATAAGTCATTATTATGTTATTATGTTTATGTGACTGATGCATGGGTGTAGTACGTATGGGGGCTATGGGGGCTACAGCCCCCAAAGAAACTTTTGTAGCCCCCTCATGGTGTTTATTTTCACTTTTTACATTTTATTCGAAATTATAGTTTTAAATATTTTTATAATTTTCTAGTCCTATAGGTATAGGAAGCCCCAACAGATAATTATACCAAACTATGCCAATGGACTGATCTACAGATGGAAAACTGTTATTCATTTAATTAATATTTATGGATGCTAATTGAGAAAAGTATAGTTTTAATCTATCCGATATGATATATCTATACTCTAACTCCAGTCTATTCCATGCAGGGCCGTATTTATACTTTTTGCGCCCTGAGTCAAAAATATTTGCACGCCCACCCACTAAAAAAAAAAAAAAAAAAATTAATCCGTCTTTTAATTGCTTAGTTGTAGTTTTTAATTTATCAAAATTTTGTTAAGAACACAAATCAGGATGATACATTATTTTAATTATTGTCAAAATGTATAACAACATACAAATTTAATCTATAAAAAAAATTACAAAAATTATTAGTTATCACTTATCATTGATTGACAAAATGAGTAAATGTCGCCAAATGGCCGTATTATAGTCATACATACAAAAAGTCCAAGTATAGGTACTCAAACAAATTCTTACCAAAAAAAAAATGTTATTTATTTAATATACACTGGCGCCTGGCCGCCCCCTAAATGTGTCAAAAATTGGCCGCCCATGGAAAATGTCCCCATTTCCCCCCCCCCCCTTAAAAACTGCCCTGATTCCACAAGAGAATAATTAGTTTTCACGCATCACAACTAACAGCTTTAAACCCCAATTTCTTCTCCAAGCATCCTAAGCAATAGACGTCACCCGAACATTTCCATTTCTTTTCAAGTTCTCGAGGGAACATGGGTCGGCCAACCGATTATTATCTTATGACATAGACTAAAGAACAAATTTTTTTTTGATATTAAGTGTGAAAAGATGTATTTTGAAAAGTGAATTATAACTATCAACAATATTGTACATTTATTTAAATTTTTAGATTCTGAGTGAAACGATGAATGTACTGATTTTACAACGATGTGTTTTTTTTATTTTTGTGTCTGTCATCACCTTTTAGGACATTAAAAATGCTTAGATTTTCTTCAACAGTATCTTTTCTGATAGGAGAATGAATCTAATTGGTACTTTGGGGGGTCAAAAGTAGAAAAAATTTCACAGTAGTTTTCAAAATCGCTGTAAAAAACAAAAGAACAATTAAGGAAAAACGGAAATTTTTACGCAAAATCTGTTTTCGAGAAATTCGATTTTGGTTTTTGGTGCAACTCAAAAACAAATGACTGTAGATACTTGAAAATTTCACTGAATGTCTATATTAACATTTTCTATACACGATAAAATTTTGAAAATATTTTACTCTTTTTGAGCTGTATACGGACATTGTCAGTTTTCAATTTTTTTAGTTTTTTTTTCTACAATTATTAATAAAATTTTATTTGTTGGTTAAAAAAACTTGAAAATTTAATAGAAGGCTCCTGGGTTATTGTTTCAAAGGCAGATGAAAAAAATTAAAAATCCTTAGTCACAGTTTTTGTTTATAAGCATTTAAAGTTCAAATCTTGACAAAATACGGAAAAATCACGAAAATTAGCAAATTATTTTGAGTTGAGAATTCATAAACATTTTTCTTTTTAAATCTAAGATTTGAAAATGTAATACAAGATTATACATAAGTTTATCTACTTTTATCAAAAAAAAAAATGTCTACAAGAAAGTCAAATTAAATTTTTATGAGCGTTTGAAATTCATATTTTTACAACATTTGATATTCACTCGACTTCTTGCATGAAGATTTGATTTTTTTTTTTGTAATTAAAAAACAAATGACTGTAGATACTTGAACATTTCACTGAATTTTTATATTAGCATTTTCTATACACCATACAAATTTGAAAATAATTTGACTCTTTTTGAGCTGTTTACGGACATTGTCAGTTTTCAATTTTCTTACGTTTTTTTTTCTATAAATATCAATACAATTTTATTTGTTGGGTAAAAAAGCGTGAAAATGTCAGGCTCCTGATATATTGTTACAATAGCAGTTGAAAAATATTAAAAATACAAAGGCACAATTTTTTTTTATAAGCATTTAAAGTTCAAATTTTGAAAAAAATTATCAAATTTATAATTTAATAATTATTTTGTAGTTAAAAATGTATAAAATGTTCAACTTTTATAGTTAAGGATTGAAAATTTAAAACAAGGGTCCACGTAAATAGGTAAATATATGAAATACTTTATTCACAATAATATCATCAAATATACTTGGTAATATCATAGGCTGACTGACCGTTTTCACTCAGAATCGTTTTTTTTGCAATGATATTATATCATTGAATTCAAATTTAACACCATCCATTACAGTGACCCACTTGTAACTTACTGTACAGCAGAGCGATATCCACTTACCCACCTTTTTTAAACATGAAAACTAAGCAAAGCCACTTTCTATAAAATATATTAATATCGCATTGTGCTATATGATCTTAAAATACCAGCTTTTAACATTTAATTTATAATGTAGTTCAGTGTAAGAATTATACCTCATAATGGATTTGCACTAAATTAATGTATCTTGTTCAACTAAATGTACACATTTAACTGCTTTAATTTAAATAGACATACCAATTGATCTAATAGGCCCACTCATTTGACCACCAGGAGTTAGTTGAGGACCACTTGGTGAACCGATCATTTGATTACTAAAATATATAATGTCATAAATAGTTTTGAATCAAAAATCATTTTAAATATTATTAAAATTATACAAATTTATATTAATAATCAGAATAATTTAAAGATTAAAGGTCTTAAGTATAAAACAAGTCTATTACTAAAAGTATAACTAAAAAAAAAAAAAAACATACATCAGGAAAATGTATACTACATTTAAGTGACGTGAAAAATCTGGATTTCGGAATTTTAAACTTTGGCTTGTGATAGTTTTGTGTATTACTAATGATACTTTCATTAAAACTAAAAATTTTTCTGTAATAAATTAACAAATTAATAAATAAATAATATTTATACGATTAAAAACTAACTAGTAATTTATTATTTACATAAAATTCATCAAATAAACAAACAAATGTGGTACAACATGTAATTTGACATGAAATTCAATTTTACTAAATGATGAGTTATATACTCTATTCAGAATAAGAAATGTACCGGTGTTAGTCTTTAGATGCTTCCGCCAAGTCAACCATCGATCTGGTAAGGCCTTCAGAAGGAAGCCACATCCATATGCACAAGTTGGCCGCCCAATACCTTTCTTATTTTGAATAGAGTATAATATGATATGAAATGTCAAATGAATAACACAACTCATAAAATATCAGAATAATAATCCATAAATAAATAAAATAAAATAGTTGTTATCAGTTTGTAAAACTAATAGTAAACCGTATAAAATAAATAATTCATTAACTATAATTATGATACTAATTAATAATACTTGTTAATATAAATGTTATATAATAATAATAAATATGTTAATTTTATAGTTTTATAATTAATATAAGGTTGTTTTTAAAAAATACTAAAGCTGAGTGCTGACAAAAGATAAGGTGTCCTGTTTTACTTGGGTGTTATTATAATATTACTAGTTGTGGAAAATACGCATTCAAACAATGCTAATGAAGCAGTAATGCATAAAATATATTTTGGTAAAACTGATATTGTATGATAAACAATTTCACGTGCTTTCCACCACAAATATGGATCCTCATTGTGATTAATTTGAGGTTCTGACAAATAGCAAGTAAATTCATCTTCATAATCTTCAGAGGATTGCCCCATTAGCTCATCTAACATGGTTTATTTTATTATTTGGGTATTGTTCTCTGCGGTTGTCAAAAATGTATTCACAAATAATATTTTTGAATGAACCATTGATTGAATATGGAATTCAATTTACTCTGAAGGTTCAAATTTTAAATTTTTGAATCTAGGGTCAAGCAGACTTGCCATTTGGGCTACATTTACTGGCATGTCATGTGTCTAATCTTCTAAATATTCATCTGAGAATTGTTTTGCCAAGTGTTTGAAAACTATATTTTTAAATTCTGTAGCAAGCACACAGTCTGATTGATTTAACCTTAAGAGGATGTCAGCGCACTATTTGTTTTCTCTCTCTAACCCACGCGCAACATAGACAAAACGCATTTGCGCAAAATCGTTTTTTTTAAGTTTTTTAGTAATTTCAGAGTAAAATTACAAAAAAGATAGAGAATAATATTTTAGAGGAAATGACTTGATCAATTTTATATTTTATTGTTATTTGACTTTGTATTCGACTCTCTTCAAATGGATCAAAATAGAACCTCAGTTATTGTTTTGCTAGGTAATAATGATATTGTGTCGAAGTATTAATGATATCATGAACTTCATTGCCATATAGAAATTCAAGTGCACCCTTATTCTTATGGAAACCAACGTTAATTTCCACTCTTTTTTTTCCAGAGTATTAATTTCAACCAGTAAACTTTTGACTTTTGAATGAATGTTTCGATTTCCTTGTGTTCCAATTCTTTATACTTTGAATCAAAAAATTATGAAACTTGTCTTGGAGATACAATGTTTGTTGAATTACTAAGCTTAAAAAGTTCTCTAAGTTGCGATACCACAGTCTGTTTGACATTTATAACAATTTAATTATCATCTTCATTTATTTTTAAGTGTTTTTGAACCACTTTTGAAAGAAGTGGTCTAACTATTGATACCGGTGAATGCTTTTCAGCACAAAAAATGGTTGTAACAACTTGTAATGGTTTTAATAAGATACCAGACTTTCCATTTTTGTCTAGTCACTTACCGTAATTTCTAACTTTTTCGCTACTACTACATTTGTTGTGTTATGATCAGCTAAGAGATTTGTCACAGCACATCTATAAGCATAAAGACATTTTAACATATTATAAACTGAATTTCCTCTTGTTTTACAACTTTGTATTAGAAGTCGTTAGGTTAATCCCAGCTTCTCTTGCATTTTTGTTAAAGCTTATTTAGCTACATTTGAATGCTTAAATTACTCAACCATTTTACTACTTAACTGAATTAGTGTATCGATTCCATTTTGTCGTAATACATTATTGACCGTGAGTCAAATACTATGAGCATCACACGTTAAATTGTATGTTTCAGGGATGTCCATCAATAAATTTACTGCATTTTTCGCATTATCTGTCATTCTTTTCCATCTAATTTCCCATTTATCAAATGTATCTTCTAATTGATGAGCAAGATTTACAGCAATATATGATTCCTTCATTGCATGTGTTGTAAGGGTATACAACTTCGGACACCATTGATCATCAATTATATGAATAGTAAATGTAATATAGCCATGTTAAGATAATGATGAGCAACAGTCAGATGTACATTCTATACTTTTAGAATCTCCAAAGTTGTTCTGTATTATTTTTGTTATTAATGATCTTAATGCTTTCAATCTTCATTTTATTGCTCCTTCTTTGCAAATTTTATAATTGGGTTTAACAGTAGCCATAAATTGTTTAAAACTTTCGCTTGAACAAAAAGATAGGGGCATTTAATTTACAGCTATCATTTTTGCCAACACTTGGTGTATCTAATCTGTTTTTTTTAGAATTGCAAATGTGATCTTCCTCTCGATTTATATAAGTTTGTCATCATTTTCTATGTATTGGCGCATCATTTTCCATACTCTGTACTTCTGAAGAACTTGCATTCATGGTTGAACTGGATGAGTTATCGAAATTATCAAATTCATGACCAGAAACAACCCTTTATTAATAAGATACATAAATAATTTAGTTTTTGAAATTTTAATATATTTTTTTTCATATAATACAGGCCCAAAAGAATGTGAAAAATATACATTTTATAAAAAAAAACTTCTGAACCTTAATTACACGGGGAATTTTAATACACAAGTATATGAACTTTTAATACACACGTACACAGACTTTAAAAACACATGTAATTAAATTCACAGGTGTTCATATATTTTATAATTTAAGGTAAGGACTATGTGTACACTGTACACGTAAGTACCAATACACGTATCAGACTGAAAGCCTTAATTTGGACTATTATAGCTCTTTGACAATAAGTGTTAGCCATTTAAGAGCAATGAATTTCATTCAAATGTTATATTTACCCAGACGGAAGAACATTAACAGGAGATTGTTGAGGTGATGAAGGACTGTTATGGCTAAGAAATTGATTATTTGCTACAGACCTTGGTGGTCCTGCTGGATAACCTCCAACTATTGGCTGATTAGGAATCATCATCACATTTTCTGGGCCAACAGGCATCTAGTTGAAATACAATAAATAATATTAAATATCAGTCATCAACAAATATTAATGATGTCATTAATATATCACTCAATTTGATTGGCGTAAAAAAATTGGTGGATTGTAATTATAAGTATTAAATCATAATTTTTTTAAAGTTTTAAGAAAAATGAATCATCAAACCAAATCTCCCAAAGATATTCCAATAACACTAGAAAATATTAGTTAACTATAGTCTACAAATACTTGCTCTTATAATTAAAAAAATTATAAAATAAGCACAGTATTTGGGAGCTTGACTTGGTAAACTAATCACCATATTATGAGTTATAACCATTCTAGACTTTATATTACATATAAAATATTCTTTAGATGCTACTTAAAATTAAAATTAAAAATATGTATATAACTTCTTTCAAGCAAGTTTATTTATTGCATAATTAAAAATACTAACAAATTGAAAGATCAAATAAAGGGGCAACTAAAAAGTTAGAAAATTATTGGTTTGAAACATTATTATTACGAAAAATGCCCTATCGGAAACACACGATGTTGGAACTGTATTTTTTACTGAATAATATTTTGTCAGAATCATATTTTCTTAAATGTTTATGAACTTAAATTTCAACTTAGAATTTTGTTTCAAACTTTTAAAAATTGAGCCATAACATATATTTAAAATATAATAATAACTGTAGTAAAATAAAAACTTAGTAGAAGTGCTAGTAAAAAGTAACTGTCTAAAGCCTTCACAAAATAAAATTTAAATTCAAAGGGTCATATATATTATTGGAAAATAATTGATTGGAACTTAAATTTTTTTTTATTAGAACAATTGAATATTTATTTATATATTTTTAGAATATTAACAAATCATAATACACGGTGGTATATTTAAATTAAAATACATTATTACTTTTCTTGGTTGCATTCGACCCATAGTATTTGATGGCATATTACCCGGAACAACCCCAGACATTCCCTGTACTGGCATACCTTGTACAGGCATACCCTGTACAGGCATCCCTTGTACAGGCATTTGAACAGGCATACCCTGCATTGGTGGACCACCCATGACTGAAGACATAGGCATAGGAGGCCCTTGACCCATTTGATTGCCCATAGGACCTGCATTAGGATTCTGCATCATTTGTCCTTGACCCATGGGCCCACTGGGTCTCAATGGTGGACCTTGGTTCATTTGACCAGGCCCCATTGTCATTTGACCAGGTAATTTATTTTGAGTTTGTGGTCGATTGTTTAATGTCTGCAACACTGAAATTAATATAAAATATACACAATAGTTATTTGATTATATTTAATTTTAACTTCTTACATGTTGTTGCATTTACAGGACCAGGGTTTTGGTTCATATTCATCATTTGGTTACCACCTCCTATAAAATAAAGCATAATTGTAAATGATATGCTTTTCAATTAGAAATAATAGTAACCTAAGGTTTTAATACTTACTCATATCTCTTCCACCTACATGTAACAATAAACGTGCAACAAAGCTTAAGTACTCATCCTATAACATAAAAAAATATATACAATTTATTATAAGAAATTAAAAAGAACACATATATTTAAATATCTCAACATAGAATACAAAGCAATAGTTAATTTTTAATTTAATATTTGCTATCAAATGGAATGGTATTGAAAAATATGACAGTGCTATAGATTACAGTAATTTTTAAAGAATGTATGGTAAGAACTAAGATTAATAATTATAATAATAATAACTAACCATAATAATAAGAAATAAAAGACATGAATAACGATTAAAAATTAAATTATCTAATATTTTTTATAGTCATTGTGTGAGACCAAAAACATATTGTATACTATATATTATGTAAATACATATAACAAGTATATTAATAATATTATACAAATACATATGCATTTTGAAAAACTAAAAATTGTTTATCTGACATGGAATTTTTAGAAGTAAATAAGTATAACAATGTTGAAATTACTAAATACCTAGTCTAAATGTAATGGGATTTCATAAATGTAAATACTTAATAAAATGTTCAGAATATGTTGTTATGGATTACAAACTAAAATTAAGTAGATTCATAAATGCCTAAGTTAATACTAAATAAAAATAATATTATTAAGTTATAAATGACCACACCACATCAATACAAATTGGTTTATTACATAAATGTTTTGAAAATTAAAACTAAAGAATAAAATATAGGTACTACATTTTATTATCAGTTATTGATGAACACGTGTACACACAAAATCATTAGAATATAATATGATTATATAAAAAGATAATACTCTTCATTAGTTTTATAATAAAAACAGTGCCTGAATCTACTATCTAAATTCTTAACTATTACCTATATTGTAACATTTATATAACAACAGTTGATTAGTTGCACATGGAAAAATTTACAAAATACCAAACTAAATTAATTTATAATACTATTCATGATGAATGGTTATTGAAAATATAATGAATTATAAATGAAATAATTATTATATTATTATATTAATAATGTGCCAATGATTACATGGCACTCTGACCACATGCATTTTGAGAAACAATACAGTTATTAAACAAAATCCAGGCAAAATATGTCTGTTGTCGGCAATATACCATGTAAGAGTTTACCATAGTAAATAAGAGCACTGATTTAAATGTATTCTATCTACAGTCGCATAAAAATTTTATACTAGAAATATGATTTTTAAAAGTTGTTTAAATATTTGAAATTGTGGTTTTTCAGAATACAAAATATTTCACTCATGATTTGTGATAATTGAACAACAATTTACTTTACTGTAACATTGACTTATCCACTTTATTGGCACACAACATATTATCAAGTTGAGCACTATAGGCTGATAATAAGAACTACATATTTACACCATTATAATATTAAAACGCCTCTGTAGTCGGAGCGGAAATTTAATTATGTAAATTTCAAGATCAATAAAAAAAAAAAAAAAATATTAAAACATTACAAAAATATATATTATTTTAAATAATAATTATAACCAGATATTGTGTATTAAGTATTATGTTGTATTCAATTTGATTGGGATTACCATAAATTATGTCTTAAACAGTTAAACATGAAGTTAAAATGAAGTTCTTCAATTTGTAAAAAGGAAAAGTGTTCATTTACAATAAGTAGGAGTTTAAAATGGTAAATGGATAATCCCCCCCCCCACCGTTTTTGGTCTAGTAGGACATTTTCCACCCATTTTTTTTTAAAGTTTATTATTTAAAATGAAATTATTTTTTTTAAATAAAATATAAAATAAATAAACATTTTTCATTTTTATAAACATAATAGATTATAAATGTATATTATGTTTAATCCATTTAACTATTTGAAACAATAAAAAATTCAAAAAAAATAAATATAAAATAAAATATAATTAATAAAAATGGCCAAAAATTCCGACATAATAATGATACATTTGGTAAAAAACATTTGATTATTGATTCATTTGTTATTTCTAAACACATATTTTTTAGGCTTTGTTCAGATTTATTTATTTTTTTGTTAAAATGTACCATTTAGATATTTAACAATTTAATAATTGCTTTTGAATTTGAGTCAAATAGTTCAGTTGATCAAAAATATACATCTATAATTTATTATAATTATGAAAATATACAATAGGCAAGGCAAAAAAATAATTTCATATTAATAATAAAATAATATTATTAAATAGTAAACTTTTGAAAAAATGGGGGGGAATGTCCGCATCAAAAATATATTGGTGGAAAATGTCCGCGATTGGTTTAAAATATAATATACCTAACGTAATAAAAATTATAATATATTATGGATATGTTATTGATTCTTGTATAGTAAACCAGGGGTCGGCAATCCATTTGATAGCAAGAGCCAAAAAATATAAAAATGTTCACTGGTCACAATTTGAATATACCTAATTTTATTTTAAACAAAAATGTAGGTATAATCATATCAAATAGTTTATTTAATTACATAACTGTTAATTCAACAAGGTATCTACAGACAAACAAAGTTTTAATCCACAGTTATCAGTCCATACTATCTTAGCTTATAAATTTTTATGCCAAGTTTAAATTTTTCTTGCGGGCCACATAAAATTACAATGAGAATTACTATTCTAATGTATCGTTCACGTAAATACCTACAGTTCGCTATGATTGAATTAGAAAATGCATTAGGTAGGTACTTACTTTACTTTTGGCTTTCAAGAATACATGATTCTCCATTTCTAAACTGTTCTTTGATGTGGGCATTCCTGATTGAGCAATAGCTTCATCACTAAAAATACAAACACATAATAGTTTGAGATATTACGAATTTTCAGTAATTCATAGTAATGCACGTACATTTTATTGACCACATTGTGTCGAAAACTCGAAGTACGCCAAATATCGTCGTCGCTCATAACTGCTGTTGAATTTTTGACTGATTAGTCTATGTAAACCGTCTGTTTTCAAGCTAATTGAAGAGTTACAAAAGAAATAATATTTTTTAATAGCAACAATATTATACTGGCAACACTAATTTATTGGCAAACGATACTCTTAAACTTTTAAAACCACAACTCACTGGTCGGTAAAAATATTTAGTAAGCACTTAACGAGCATTAGCAAACGCTTTAAAATGATAACTAACACTGGTAAACAAAATATAATATTAACTATTATCAGATTTATCGTTTTTTATCGTAAAAATTGTTCTGGTCTAGAAACACGGTTGTAGATATATCTACAACCGTGGTCTAGAATGTTTCTAATCCATGGTCTGGATGATAACGACAGTGCCATCTTCCAGCGACGTTTTGTACTGTACGTGCGTGTGACAACAGTCGGCTCTCGCCCGCCCACCAGTCACCGCTACTCGATCGAGGCGATAGACAACGCTGCCGTGTACGTTTTCTGATTTGGTTTTCACTGTTTTGAGATCTCCGAGCCAACCGACACCACCATACTTTTCAATAATATGGTGACTTGGCAACTAGGGTTGCTGAAGGGCTCTATTTTTTGAGTTAATACCTATCACGGATCACACGAAGGGCAACTTCATCCCCTCGTCACCCTACCCCTTCCACGGCATCCCTCGATTCGCAAACATAACATTACTATAATCGTTGATTATAAAATGCAAATACAATACCTAATATTATTTTATATTTACAATCAAAGATTTAATATTAAAAAATCTGGCTCTGCACCAGCTACTGAACATAATATTATTATTGATGTATACATATTAATATATTATTATATTATATTATAAATCGAGAATTAATAACCAACCATAAAATATTACATAGGTAACTGCATATTAAGCTATATGCGAGAGGTCACGGATAAACTGCTGCGGGGTTTGTGCACACTAAAGAACCCCAATTATTGTTTCAATGACGATAACAATAATACATTATATTTGACTCAGGTACCTGGTACCTACCTACACAATATAATGTGGTATACGAGGTGATAATACGGAAAGATTAATGTATACTTATATAATTTATTATTATTTAATATTTATATTATTATGTAGGTTTAACGATGTCGTATACTTACTCGTATTGCTGTAATATCGACTGCAGTGTTATCAATCAAAGAATAATAATATGTATAGTTAATTTTGTTTTTCGTTTACCGCAGAGTAGATCACCGTATTTCTTAAAACATAATAATATTGTAATATACTACCATTGATTATGAATACTACTAGTATTACCTATTATAGGTACCTATTTTTTTTTATATATCAAAAAATTTTTATTGTTATAGACAAATGCTAACTAAACACCACTGCATGTACCTATCGTCTGTCTCATAGAAAAGAACACCATGGAGTAAAGAGTATAGGTCGACACTCGAGGCATAGGTAATACTACCTATATTATGGTCTGTCGTCTGAAAGTAGGTAGGTACCTAATGGTTTTGACAACACTTCAAGAGGATGGGGGTGCGAATATACTTAGGAGTTAGTACCATATGGTCATGTGGACCATATGCAGTAACCATTAATGCTTCGTTCGAGATGGATACGACACACCGACGTCAGGCTACACTAATGCATACAAAATGTATTATTGTAACTAAATAATATCAGGAACACAATATTTCTCGTTTCTTCGATAAACTCCGTTTTGCGTTAGTTGATTTTATCTGTGGACTGTGACCGCACAAGCGACTGCGCTCTAGTGTTCTACATTTTTTATTTTCTTCATTAGCTCCCACACTTGAATTTTTATTTTACCTATATCTTATTTCGATGATTGCATTTTTAATTATTAGTTTTTGACATAAATGGAAACGTAGAAGGGGAAATGCCTCAGATTACTTATAATATCATTCCCTTTAATCTTTACATAGACTTTGATCTACGAAATTCCATTATAGATTCAATAATACTATCAAACACCGAAATTAAGCGGTTTGATGTAAATTATATCATACTTTGTATACAAAATAACAAACTTACCTATAGACATATTCAAGCAATCATCATACAAAATGCTCAGAAAGTTAGAAAACATAAAGTAAGTTATAAATGTTATAATATAAACCACATTCGCATATAGGTGGAAGATCCACTTTATGCCCAATTTATGGGAAATATCGAATAGGTATTTTACTGTCAAACATGTTACTTACACATTATACTCCTCAAATGCCGACAATATCAAACATAGTCACATACAGGTGGAAGGCGAAAACAATACCTATGTATACAAACAATCCTCGCGCCGACAAACAACATTCAATTGACTGTCAATAGTTAAACAGCCAAATACACTTTATAGAGGAAATAGAATACCGTCCACTTATATTTAGATGTGATTTACATAAATATTATAAATTTAAATATTGTGTACAATTTGTATCGGCTAATAACCGGGCTCGTTTCAGATATTTCTCCCCGGCATATTGTATTTTAAAATATTAATAATAATACATATGATTTTGTATGTAATAAAAATACATAAATATGTATACATACTACGTAGGTACTATAAAACTTAGAGTGATTTTGAAAAACTTGACCCCCGGGCAGGTATCCGCTATAACGCCTATATCCCCTTCATCAGGTCATGTTAATAACCACGTGATCGATGCCAAAATATATTTAATATAATATATAGTATAGGTACCTATTTTAAATAATATAAAAACAATTTCCATTATTTCTGTCGGCTTTAACTTTTCTTAACAAAAATACCACACCACATGATCCATGTAATTTTTGTATTTTGTATTTTTTTTATTAGCTTTTAGTAAATACAAATTTTTGTATAATTTTAAAATTTGATTCAAAATACATAATACGTTTTTCCATTTAATGTGTATAACACTAACCTATTGGTACCTACACATTGGTAGGTATATAAATGTATAATATGTGTGTGACACTGTGACGTAATCGATTATTTGATGTATAGGTACAAAAGCCATTAAATGCGAGGTCCGCAAACTTACAGATATTTATACGTATCTGTGAAACGAATGAAAAATGTTGACGATTAAAAACTCCTTACGAAACTTCTTCTGCGATTTATGTTTTAATTTATCCGTCTTATCCTTAAATGTAAGATGTTATATAAAAGTCTGATGAAAACGAAAAGAGTGTAGGTGTACTACTATATAGTATAATGTATATACACATATAATATATATAATATATTATCTTGTGAACGCACAGAGGTTTGTAAATTGTTTTCCTTGACAACAAGAGCGAACATTTTTCGTTCGAACAAAACTAGCAAACCTCTTTACTCCAATTTTTCACTCATAATTCAAACTGAACCATGCAGCGCCTTAATAAATTAACGGATTTAGAAAGAATTAAAAATTATTATAATATATACGCATGAGAAAGTAGTCAGCAAGTTGTGTGGTCTTATATAAAAATTTTTTATGCATTTTCCAATTCTCGTTTTGTTATTATTTACTATTTAGTATATCGAAAATTATCATTAGGTAGGTCGTAGGTACTTAATATTCTCAGAGAAAAGTATACAATATCTACTGCTCGAGTTTGGTTAACACACTTTATAGGCGATGCCATCAAATGTTATATTTGTTGGAGTAGGCAAATAGGTACCTATCTAGGTACCTAAATCATAATTAAGTGTTGTTGACTGACTACCTACCTATATTATAAGAAAAAAAATTCAAGTACCTACCTAATTACTATCAAACTTTATAGGGTGAGACCAATTTATAATACCAAATAATTGTACATGTTCAAAATTATTTTACATGGAACAAATTTTCTGAAACACTCGCGATAATAATAAGAATCATTGACATTTCAAATTTTTGAAATTAATTTTACATTTTCTGATTAAAACAATAAAGAAATTACTGAATTATTCCAAATTTAACTCTAAAGTAACATCATTACAGTTATATTTCCAATACAGTTAAGTACTCAAACAAACAGTGTCTACATAAAATTGTTACCTACCTGTCCTATTAAAAGCATGAAGTTTGCTAACAATTACTTTATTATGTAATTACCTAATTCACCTTTTTCATCTCGGCAGGTATATATTAAAAGACAATATGTGTAACTGCAAATATTTTATAATATTAATAAAATATCTACCTACTAACAAGTCATATTATGCAGGTTTAGGTACATATACATAAAAATATAATACATAATACATAAACCTACCGATACATATACGTACACTTATCAGTAGAAAAATATTTTATTTTAGAGTTTGATTAATCATAACCAGCTGATTGTATATTATTTGTTATTTGTGTAGGTATACTTACTTGTCTGGAGTTTGTTTAAAATTGAAATGGGTTAAATAAAATATATACTTGCCCTTTACTTATTTATTACCGACTCTTGAGAGGTTTTTTTTTTAATATTATGTCCAATTTAACCGTACAATAAATAAGTATTAAGTATATTCATTTTTCATATATTATTATGTACAATGTATACCTAGTACTTTTTGAAGTACAATCAAGTATATTCAGTAACTTAACCTCAAGGCTGTCAAAAGGTCAATAATATTTGTATAGTATTAAAGAAAAATAGTAATAACTGAGCGGATCTGAATAGCAATATAAATACTAAAAACGAAAAAAACATTAATATTAACAATAATAATTTTTTTTTAATTGGTTGATTAACGCCTAATAAAGTTTTATTAATCTACTAAAAATAAATAATTAGTTAAAAATAAAGCATGCAATAGATGTATATTATGTATTAATTTAATTCCTAATGTTTTTTTTTTTATATTATGTATCTAGCTAGGTACAACGTAAAATAATTATAGTTTCAATGTTTAAATATCTACGCTGTGCATACTAGCATACTTTAGTCTAAAACATTATTAAAGTTAAAAGAAATGTATAATAATTAAAATATAAAGCTAAACATGTAACTGTAGTTATGTAAAAAAGTAGGTGCATACTAACTTTTGTGGTTCTAAATAAAACTTTTATTTTATAGATTACTGTTCAAAAAACAAACACAACTAGCTAGTAATATTATTATTTTATAATAATTCTGCACTGCCTCAAAAAAATGCAGTAAATTCAATGAATTGGCATTACTAAACACATCCAAGTAATAACACGCGATAGTTATGCTTATGATAATTATATAAGTGCTGGTTTATGAAATACAAAACACTGCGCCTAAAAGATTATGTATGAAGCATTACAGCTGCTAGTTTTATTACTTTAAGCAGTTGGGGGACGATTTAATTAATTGATAAAATTATGTACTTATAATTAATAATCCAGAATATTCTTAAAATAAAATACAGGCACGTTATTCATTTGAAATTAGATTACAGGCGAAGTCCAATTGTCTCGACTCTCGAATAATTATTGTGCATTTAAAAATATTAAATGTTTAAAAATATAATGACGTGTAAAGAGTAAAAACAATATTCATTTTTATCTTTCCAAATGATCAAAATTAATTTTTTATTAAAAAAAATACAACAAACTGATCATTTTACAAGTGGCTCCTCAAAGACACGGCCGGTTATCGATCAATATAGCTAGAACTCACATAACAATAATAATATATCGTACTACAAAATACAAACACTTTTACAACGTGTCCGTGTGTGGGGCGTGAGCATGTGACAGTCATTTGTAAATTTTAAAAAGCATAATATGACAGTGTTCGTATGGTATATCTTACATATTGTGACATCGTGCATGAGTTAGGCCCGCCTAGAATACTAAAAGCTTTAACGATGATAATATGTGTGGGATAAGCGAAATACAAAGTGAGGGTATAAAATCATGTGTCAGCTCCTCTATAACATAATATATTATAATATTTAGGAATACAGAGTAGGAGACCATGTGTTATCCCGTTTCATCGTGTAAGTCTTACGGGAAAACGAAAAACCCTGTGACCCTGCACCCTGTATATAAAATATTTATACATATATATAGTATATTATACGCAATACATTTGTTCACTTGATATAGCGACAATAAAACAATTTACTAAAGACGATTCTACATCCTGCTTACGTTACACATATGTAAGTACTAATGCCTATATCGGGTAGATAAAAATAAAAATAATTCATATTGTTATTCATATAATATTCTAAATATATCGTTCGTAGGAAAAAAACTCTAAAATGGATAAAAATCAATAATTCGATTGATTTATCTACGAAAATTGCAACAGACTGATACAATAATATAACTTATATTATAATACATTTTGCCAATAGTAAAAAAGCCTAAAATTGCATACATTATTTTAGCTAGTAATTATTTTAAATTACTATTTTTAATTAATGCACATGGTAAGAAATAGTTAACATTTTTTTGTTTTACGATATTGTATGTATTTCTTTTGAAATAATATATTTAGGGTGACGTTTCCTAAGATGAATTATAAATAACATTACAATTATTTAACAAATTATAAAATTTTACAATTCAACTGTTCGCCTTAGGCGATTCAGACTTTTAAATCAGGCAATAGATAGTGATTTTATTAATAGTTTCACATGAGTAGTAGAGTTTAATTTTCAGTCTCTATAAGATCTGTTATTAAGTACCTAAAATTATTATTAGATTATTAGACAGGTACATAATTTCTGGAGTATTGTTCTATTTAAGTTCAAAGTATTCAGTTACAAGACAATAATCATAGGTTGTAGTCTGGCTAATGTTATTTTTGTTTCAAAATATAAATATTAGTCTGATTTTATTTAGCACCTTACTCACTGAAGAAAATGCAGTAACTTCTTTGAATCTATATTTGTTTTACACTAGACAACTGTGAAGAATTTTTTTATTAAATAAAAATATGCAAACCAAAGATTTTTATCCGTAGAATAGCCCTTATAGACATTTTCTTTATATAACTAGTAGTAAACATAAAAAAAATATAAAGCGTTATGAAATTGAGAAGTTTAATATAGTATTATATCATAATGCCAAGAATAAAATAATAGTTCATACTTCGAGCGTCTTATGAAAATTTTGATATTTATTTGTTTGTATTGAATAAAAAACAAAAAATTAAATACTTTACAAAAATAATAGTATGCCTTATTAGGAATATCAATTTTAGATTCTATAACTTATGAAATTGTGGATTAAGTTTACCTATTAAAACGAGTAGGTAGGTATAGGTAGGTCACACTGCTTATAAATACGTCTCATATTATAATTATTATGTTAATGATGACAGTTATTGTTTTAACGGTATTAAGGTTTAATTTATAATAGTATACTAATATTATCATATTTTTTCATTATATGTGGCTTTCATTTTTAACGGAAGTACATAATAAATATACTTTAAAACGGATTAATTTCTAAAGCAAAATTTGAATTTGATTGCTGTCTCTAGTTTTGAGTGTATTTAATCTGTTTTCTACTCAACGATGATCGAATTAATATTAACTCTTTTTTAATTTTTTCATCGTCAGTAAAATGTCTATTTCCTGAATTGTCAGCTGTTCACACTCGGAAAGAATTACATTTTTTGCATATTATAATAATTCATTTTTAAGCGACACTTTATACTTTTATTAATAATTAAACAATTTACATAAAAATGTCATTAGCAATTACGCAATAGTTAGAATATTTCATTGAAAATAACATATTTGTTCCATTAAAAATCTAAACAATAAACTGTCGTTAGTTTTCATTCCAAATTTTGGTTTTGAAAACGACGTCTATATGTTTGCATAACGATAATTATTTTTTATCTGATTATAATAAATCTGAATAATTTAATGTTATTTACCTATTCGCTGTATATTAAGATTCCATACGAAAAGAAAATACACAGATTATTTAAATATTATTTCTGTATATTGTGATTTATGTTATATTTGTATTATATTTATGTTATGTTGTATTTATATATATTTTATGTTATATGCTGTAGCTATTACATACAAAATATTAAAAACCTTTCTTATCTATTCAGTATTCCCCCTGGGCCAAAACCGATCGATTTGGTAGTTTAGTACTAATTATATTTATAATTATAGTTATCGAACAATAAGCATTCGAGTATTCAAATTTTGTCGAAATTACGGTTTTGAATAATTCCAATTCAAATATATTTTTAAAGGCCCGTGTTCCGTCAGGCGCATGACGCAAATAGAGTCCCCCAAAATTGCAGGAAAATAGCTGCAGAAGAATGAACACTGAAATGCTTTCAGTGTTCTGTGAACGTATTACGTATTTATGTAAGACGCAGCCATGTATTAAAATTGTAATTTGTATGAATAGGTGCGGCTGCAAAAGTCTAAAATATTATATTATACCCACAGCATCAGCATCAGCATTACAGAACTAATGAGGGTTTCTAGTTAAGCCGCCCCTATATTATAAATTATCAGCCTCCCCCCAAAGCAAAATCCTGGGTACGCTACTAAGTTGACTGTTGAAAATGTGTATTTTATTTTTAACAGAATTCTCTTACAAAACGTATACTTACCTAATCATAGTGTTTAATAATAATGTTATACTGCGGTAAATAGCCATAATGAAATATTATTATGTTTTGTGTCGTTGAAATTAATTAGGTAGGTATTATAATAATATAAGATGTTGGTTAAAAATACGTATGATACAAAAACCGATGCCTTACAGGTGTATAGATTTAAGGAGTTGCACCATCTTCACCAAAAGTAGTTGAGAGAGACTATAACTATGAGTAATATTATCGTATAAAAAATAAATGTATAAATAAATATTATTAAATGATTTAATTTATTTTTAAATAAGCTGAGGTGAATAATGTCTATTGGAATAACCAAATAACTGAAACATCAAATTTTTATATATTAGATTTTATGAAATGATTATTTAAATGTTTGAGTTTTTTCAGTGCAAGTTAAAATTTGAAAGCATAAAAATAACGACTGAAAATAGTAAAATATTAAGTATATCAAATTACCTAATGCTCATTCAGTAGCTATTCTAATGTTCTTACAATTTTAGCATTATATATTATGCAGACATGTATTCAGTATACCTAGTAGTGTTAATACTGTTATCTAGCCGTTGTTCATTTTCTTACATTATGGATTCACTATATTTGTCTTGTGGATTTTTTTATTTTTGAAATAACAATAAAAATAATGTCTTTGTCTTATAAATATTTTACTGTTGTATTATGTGACTAGAATATTTAAAGGTTAATGAGCATGGACTTATAGATATAGTTTGGATTTGGTTTCTTGACTTAAGTTATTATAGCCATTATAGATTATTCAAAGTTCCCCATAAAATATATTATTAAATTAAATTTTTTGATTGAATCTCTGGAAATTATAAAATATTACCTGGTAATAATAAATATGTACTTATTTTAATGTTCTGCTTTGCACTCATATGACATCTGAACATTTTATGTAATATGATTTAATTATAACGTAAAATTAACTACCTACCTACTCCTGAAAAATATAAATTTAATATTATACTCGTGATAAAAACATTGTTGGATAGGTAAGTTTTATTTAAACTAGAAAAAAACAACGATTTTTATGATAAATCATAAATCATTTTGATGGATTGTATGTCTGTATGATGTAAATAAGATGACGTAAAACTGTACTTAGTTATTTTATTTTGGCAATATTTGTTTCCATAATTTAGAAAAGTATGATATACGTAGTATATTGGTGTACCTACACTTGTTTACTTGGCGTCCAACCTCACTCGAATAATATTCACGTGCCAAGTCTTTTACACGCGATTAGGTGCAAAAAAGTTTCGAGAGAAGTTTTTTTTCGTCCACCGATATGTTTACAAAATGTTATAATATAATAGAAAAATGAACACATTTCCAATGATCTTGTATGAATAGAAATAGTATGAACTTTCTAAAATAATTGAAATATTCAAAGGTAAATATACAGTGTTATAATAATGCTAGTTTTATACAAGATTTATGTAAAAATATAATATATTATGTATAGGAGGTACCTACGTGCATTACGTATAAAAAATACAAAAAGTTAATGCAATTTAATGTACGAAAAAAAGTTAATCAATGAAACGTTAATTAATTAAAAAGTTTCTACCTTTTGTGAGAAATTAAATTTGCCATTCATTGCTTTGCCAGTTGCAATATTAAAAAAATGTAAAACAAGTCACAAGTCACGAGTTTACTTCAATATAATATATTTTATATAATATTTATATTTACTGTGCTATAGAATATAATAATGATCTCTGGTAAAGTGTAAAAATACTATCTTATCTCTTAAATCAAATATGCTGTGTCATACAGTCAGGATATTGTGAGATATTTTATACGATTTTTTTTTTACCTAAATGTCAGTTGTCAACAAGGAAGACCAAAATTAATGGAATCAAAATTAATTCCTAACATGTTTATTGTTCGATAGCGGTGTAGACCAAACATTTTTGCGTGCGTGTGTTTTATCTTTTCCAGGGATTTTTGATAAAACTTTCCTTATCCCGTGCAAAAACAAAGAAAGGATACACATTTAATCCCCACTTAACGAAACTTTCAAAATCAATTATACATTATACATTATCTAAATCTTATTATGAGTTATTTCAAACATAAATGGATTCAAAGTACAAATAACGACCTAGTTCATAAGTCAATGTGAAAATAACAATATTGCCTATAAACAAATTGAAGCAACATTTTTTATAGAGAAAAGAGTAATGTTGTTATTTAATGTACTAGTTCAAAACTTTATTTCACTATAATAACTAACAAAAACAGTTCTTCACTTATGGTTTGCGTTTAAACCACTCTGAGAGATTCTTTTACAAAACCGTTCAATTAATTACCGATAATCGAAAACACTAGGCCACTACACCACACACACTGTTAAAACTGGTTTACTTAACACAAGATTCTTGGCCAAATTTTTGATTTTTAGCATCTTAAGGGTGACGGATCCGGTGCGTTTTTTAGTACGAAAACATGTCTTACACGAAAAACTCTTGCGCTCTGTAGGATAGTCAGATTTCGTTAATTTTTTTTAAAAAAGAAGAGAACATTTTGCAAGCCGGATCAAAGCCCAATTTCTAAAATTATAATTATAGAAGTTAAAATTTGCATTTGAATAATGCACAATATTTGTTATTTTTTAAACGTATTTCCTACCACTGTTTAAAGCAAAATAAAATTTCAACCTTTGATCCGACCTGAATAATATTCAATTCCTTTAAATAAAAAAAAATTAACAAAATCCGATTATTGTACATCCCGTGAGAGTTTTTCCTGTGAAGTTGTTTTCGTTGATATAATACACCACACAATCCCTAAATACGTAACGATTATTGGAAAAGTATTAAAACTAAAGTAGTAACTAAAATATAAAATATAATTTTTAAATTGTTTAGAATTTCGGAAAATTGGAAAAACCGTCACAGACACATTTAATTGTACTGACGTAATATTTTATACATTTTCATTATAATAGGTAATATAATATCGTTCAGTAAGGACTGTGGATTATGGTACAACGCTCATTTGTTTGGTATATGGTGAGCCGAGTGAGTGAATGAGAACTACCATAATCACCAACATTTTATGTTTTCGACCATGATATATAATATAGTCGATTATATTGGTCAACCCGTTGCACGTTGGTGAGAATTTGGAGTGGTAAATACTGAACAAAACTCTGAAATAAAACGTAGAAATGTATAGAATTACAATGAAGTTCAATGGATATTATGGTTGGCTGGTAGAAATATCCAATTATCGTAATTCATGACTTCACGAGTATACTATAATATATATAAAGAGCTATCAAGAAAATGTAAATAAATAGTTTCAATGCTGACTTACTAAAATGGTACCAATTACCTTTTATGATTATTTTTTCGATTATAAAGTTTACTTTTAATAGCAAGGTTTTCAATGCCATATTATATTTATATCTATAACGAACGATTATATTATACAAGAAACTGTATAGGTAATACAATATTTAAAACATCACTTATTATAAAACATAAGCAATTTAAAGATATTTTATAATTATTATATACAATAATTTTTTTTTAAATTTTAGTATACTGTGCTTCTTTATAAAAACAAATGTATGTCAAAATACACTATGCACAAAGTACCTATCGTTTATTATGTATTATTATAAATATTTTAGTATTTCATTTGGTTGGAAATTTATTACTTAGGAATCAATAGTATTAAATATTAGTGTATTAGAGAGGTTACATTTTAACATTATACAATTATAAATAATACTGATCGAATTATTCTAAATATTAATCAGCTTTAGTCAAGTACTTTAATATAATTTATTTGATCCATTCTTTGTCCATTTACAATTTAACTTTTTTTTTAAATTTATTGATCAAATAAATTTACTTAATATAGATAAAAACAAATCCAATAATCATTTTATTTTATATAATTCATAATATATGTGAGCTGTAAATATAATAGTTTTAAAAATATATTTAAAAAATTACTTTGTGATTGTTTCAAAAAGTAAAATGTTTAATTAAATCATTGTTCTTTAAATATTATAATTTTTAATTTGAAAATTTTAATAATACATTACATGTAGATAATATACAAAAGGGATTCATTCAAGTGTCTAAACTCATATTAAAAAAAAATTGATATTTTTAAAATATTTTTTTACATAATTTAATTTTAGTTTCTAAAAAAATTAATATTCAAGAAAAAATATTTGTATTTAATTCATTTTATTGTTTTAAGTGTTTTTACTTTTCTGAATGAAAACTTGACCATATCTTTTTTTTATATTTTGAAGCAAAATATTTTTAACAGTATTTAGATATAACATATAAATATTATGAAAATCGAATTTTCAACGAGTTAGTAACTAATTAGTTATAATTATTTAAATTTGCGATGACCACTCGACAGTAGTTGCCCAATAATTTGTGTGCCACCTCTGTAATATAATTCTATAAAAAAATATCTTTAATAAACTCGATGCAAAATTTCGTTGTGTGGACCATTGGGTTTACTTACAGGTGTTTCATAAAAGGTATGTTTTTCGATAACAATATTATTATAGGACGGCACTATAGATAGGCAATTTAGGTACATAACAGCTGTGTGTTTATTTTCAGCTATTTCATCAGACAAGACTCGAATAGTACTTAATTATATGTCATGTTTAAAATATACATCAAAGTTTTCGATCGATGTCATACTTGCACTGAATTAAAAACTTAGAAGATATCTACCCTCCAATTCGCTGTTTAACATCGCTCGTTAAAAATGATGATAATCTATTATAGTAGAAGGATGATGCTAAAGCTATAACATACAACTTGGTTACTCGGTCTCTCTAAATTTGTCATTTAATACGCCAACAGGAATGATGTATGGAATCCCTGAAAGTACAAATAAACATTTTTTTAAATTTTGTGCAAACTTTGTTGACAATGTTTCGTAATAAAATATTACATCACAAACAAACAAGAGAAATTTAAACTTTTGGGTTAATTTACACAAGCTTGTCTAATGCTAATATATGGTATGCTCTTGTATGCGATTACACGCCGAATTAGTTATCCGTTTTCAAAGCAAAAAGCTTTTAACCCACACTCTCGACGCTAAGTTTCTTGCACGTGAAATTGACAGAGAAAAATTGTATGATTAAATACTGTGTAACATTTATAATATTATTAATATTATTCGATGATATAGTATAATATGCAACTGCATAATTTAAATATTTATCGTTTTTCGTGATTTCAATGTATAATAATTAACAAGATTAATATTTGAAACCTAGTAATATCATAATATTTTTACCATATATTAGTGTTTCAGTAAATTATGGGTTGGAATACTATATATGTCTAATCAAATGTTTTATTTTTGTACAAATAAATTATCTATTTTTAAGTAAATTGTATAATATTGTAATTAAAGTATGTATATGTAAGCAATCAGGAAAAATCCAAAGATAACAATCATCAATTAAGTTTGTAATATTTTGAATTTTTTTATATGATAAATAACTGAAATATTTTCTTTCACAATATTATACCTTCAAACGGAATACATAACACGAAAAAATTAACATATTATTATATTTGATCACAAACTGCAGTGTATAATTTAGTAGATAAATAACATCTCATAAGATTTGTTCAAAAACTCTCTCTTTGGAGTTTTAACTTAACCACATATTATAACTTCAGTAATGGGTAGTGGAATTTCTACATATTTAACATCAAACATACAATGATACTATGATTACTATGTAATCATTTTCGTTAAATATTGTTCATGTAAAATTACTTGAGTCCTGAACATTATAATTTGTTATAACAACAAAATTACATTTTGATAATGAAAACGACGTTTTTCTTAAATAAAAAATAGAATAATGCCAACAGCTGTTAGAGGTTTAATAATATGTAAAAAAAAAGCATTACAATGCTATGGATAATAATTGCTGATTTTTTCGGTTATGTGAAATTATAATAAATCATTGTACTTATTATTCGCACATAAATAAAAAGAAAATATAATCAGGATTTGATAGTGCAATAATATTATAAAATATATATTATTTATATCATATTTAACGGTAAATTACGATTTATGAACCTGTTATATGATTTTAATATACCTATATTACAATCAGTGTTGGGAAAAGATAACCATAAAATCATCTGGATAAGATAACAGATAATTCATTCAAAATTTATCTAGATAAGATAAAATATAATATTATTTTTTTTTATCTAGATAAACATAAAAATACACATGCATAATTTATCTAGATAAAAAAATAGATAATTTTTTAAAAATTATACTATCAATAATGTAATTTATTAGTACCTAATAACTAATTAGATAATATTTATTAATTAATTAATCCTTAATGTCATTTCTTTACTAAAATAATATACAACTTAAATTTTTAATACAACTTGAATAAAAATAAAATAACAAAATAAAACTGACAATATTTCAGTAAACATTTCTTTTTTTAACTATAATAATATTGGAATTTGGAATCACTACTCGGTTCTCGTAAATTATTGGCTATTTTAGTATTTAGAAATATTCTTACTATAATATTATCTATTATATATAGATATATTACCACAGATAACCATTACATTTATCTAGATGAGATAATTAGATGATTTAATTATTTTTATCTAGATAAGATAATTAAAGAAATAATTTTATCTAGGTGATTCCCAACACTGATTACAATGTATATTCATTTATACCCGATACGTAAATATGAAATAAAAAATTTTATAACAAAATCCGTAAACTTCTTTTCGCTTGTGCTGGGGTCCTAAAATAGCCAACGGTATTTAAATTATCAACTTCCTAAATATGGAAAATATTCCAAAAGAAATAACAATAATATTATTATTATTCAATTTTTTACCATCTACATAACATGACGTATATAATATATTATATTAGTTTAAATTTATTCAATCTTTGTGAATTATATGAAATATTTCTCTTTTATAATTTTTCCATTCTGCAGTAGGTACCTATATTATATTGTATTTGAAACAATACCTTTTACCCAGGGATTCATCAAACATGCACACCCCAGTTTACCTTTATTAATGAATAGATTTAAATATTGTATTGAATTAATATGAAAAGGTATACTTAAGAATCATATTCTAATCATAAACCTGTGATGGTATTAGCTTTTAATTTTTTAAATGAGAATCACTGTTTTTCCAGTAACTTGTCAAGCGGAAGACATTTTTAAAAATGTTTATGTTAGTAACTAAATGAAAATTCAAACGAATAGCTTTTGAATTATTTAAGACTGTATTAAACTATTGAGGATAATAGTTCATGATAATGGATTCGGGAGATATGGGAGCTATGATGAATTGCTAATTATAGTAATCCATAACAATCTATTAAGATTTCATAATTTGTAAGCAAGGTCTGAATCTAATAAGTACTATATTAAATATTAAATTTATTTTATACCTTGCTAAAACAATTGTTAATAACATTATCATTTATCGTAGTATACAGAGTGATTCACAATGCATGCTCACCCTTTCTTCTTCTTCAATAATGCAGTTATTTAAAATATTTTTTTAATACATTCTTGAGATTTTTTGAACTACTTAAGAAGTGTTCTGTGGAGATATACAAATCTCTGTTTTTCTTATTACACCACTATTCAACTATAAACTATACAGTAGTAATCTTCTAAAATTTTTTATGTATCAAAATCAAAATTCGTACGAGTAGTTTTTGAGTTATTTAACTTTGTGATCTAAGGATATAAAGTCCATGGTAATGGGTTATAAGATATGGGGGCTATGGTGATTTGAAAATTGCAGAAAATTAAATTAGTCTATCAGTATTAATAATTTGTAAAAATGGCCCAAGTATAATAAATACTAGATCCAATTTTAAATCTATTTTATATTTATGTAAAACCATTTGTAAGGACTAGGTATTATCCTTAAAACAAACATTTTAATAACTAGGAAACTACTAAATCGAATTTTGAATTGGGTAGATCAATATTTTCAAAAAAATTATCCATTAAATAGTGAACAGTAAAAAAGGGAAGTTTTCATTTGAAAAAGTGAAGTTTGTATCGCCACGGGACACTCCTTAAGTAGTGCGAAAAAATTCAAGAATTTGAAAAAATGGTCTCTGAGTATATTTTAAAATTCCAAAAATCAGAATTTTAATACATAAATTCATTATTAAAGGAAACAATAGGGGTCAGCATGCTTGGTAAATTACACTGTATACATTATAAAAATTTAGAAGCTACTCATTTGAATTTTGATTTAGATGAATCAACGTTCAAAGAAAAAAAAATCTGTTCGACAATCAACTGTAAACAATGCTGCTTCTTGATATAACCCTTGACTATTCCATAATTTCAAAAATCAAAATTGGATTCAGCTAAAAATTCTGTATTAAAGAAAAAAATGGAAATGAGCATCCTACTTGATTTCCTTCTGTACATATTATAAATTAAAAATAATTTATCTATTTTATTGCAGAAAATATACTGTACATGATCTAGTAGTTGAAGAGCGTAAAATAAAAAATAATTAAATTCAACATGGTAAGTTTTTGCATGTTGCATCCCGTTAAGGGAATGATAATATTAAATAAAATATTATTAATTTATTATTTAAGTTTCTTAAGGATTTTATTTGTACATTTGTTGTTGAATATGTTGAATTTAAATTATAAAGTAGCGTGGAGGATTATATAAGTATGAAGTGTGTCAATGGCCATATCTCACTCAGTGTTTTCATAGTAGCGATAGGTAATAATCGCTTAGTGAAAATTTAAACTAATTTTAATGAAACAAATATGAATTTCACGACAAAACTCATCTATAGTGCATAACTAGTGCATACTATATAGAAATTAATGTAAAATACCGTAAACAAAAATACAAATAACAAATTGCAGTCAATGTATGTTTGTGAATCAATTAATTTCATTAAAATACATTGTTGTTATCACAAATAAATAATGTATTACGGTACATTAGTAAGCATTAGTAACTGTCAATATCTTAATTAAGTTAATTGATACTGGCCACGTCCACAAACTCTGTTATTCTCCTATCACTAAATTAAATTAAATTTTAATCAATTTCTATTATTGTTTTTAAAACATTCATTGCCATTTGCTAGAATATAACAATGCATTTGTTTTAATAAAACTGTTTGAATTGTATTATTATTTAAAATTTGTGTGAACTGTACACCATAAATTGCAAAATTTAAGTTGTGTTTTTACAATGTTGTAAATAATATACAATTTATACCGTTTAACCGTTGTATCGTATTTTATTTTTCCTAGTTCTTAAACCATTTTTATATTAGTGCTTGGATGTTACAATTAATTGTCCTATATTTGAATAGCACATTTTTAGAAAGCGATATCTGTCCAATAAAGCTTACAGCTACATACATATTATAAGTTATCCTATTTATGGGCCATAAACCTTTTTATACGCTGTGATATCAAAATGCGGCCGAACTGTCATTTTGAGATTAGGTTTAGGTATAATCCGTGTCAAAATGGGTAATTTGAAATTCTCCTTACACGTGAACAAATTATTCATCTGTATCGCTTATATGATGTATCGGCTGTAATCCGTTTTTCCGACTATTGACAAGCGCCTTTTTATAGGTAATATAAGTTTGATATAATTTTAAAATTTTCAGATTTACAAATACGTTTTCTGAAGTATACCATAATATTCATCACCGAAGATTATCTAAACTAATAATAGCTAGTTAATTTAACTTCATTATAGGTAATTTTATCATGGACATATTATATTTTAACAATGATATTACAATCTGTTATTATACATAGTAAACAATAATATTGTTTTATAAGTTATAATGAGTAAAAATAACTATATAAAAAAAAAGTAAACCTGATATATACACCTTGAAAATAATAACCATTTCAAATTGGAATAACCAAAATGTCTGACTTCTCTCCTTTTGTATAAATTTCCAACTTTTTTTTAAATCGCATAATTATGATCAATCTGAAAATTTTAGAATTCAAATTCAATTTTATCTAAACATTATACAATATTTTTATACCTTTATTCGTCTTTGTTAGATCATGGTGTTGAATTTTGAAAAAATAACAAAACTACTGATGAATTTCACTTTGAAAAAAAGTTTATCGCTAATTTCATAGAGTATCTATCATCTGTGTCAAATTTTGGATCAATAGACATGCAGCTTTATAAAACTTTTGTGGCACTTAAAAGTATTTACAAATAATAAAAAAAAAAGCCGCATTGAAAAACCAATAGTGTTTTTACTGTCGATCAGAATATAAGATTATGTAATATAAACAATAAAAAAGAACTAAAATGCAGATATACAAATTTGATAATTCGTAAAATATGAATAAAATTAAACATAATATATTTGAGTTGTTTAGTATGCTAATTGTAAATATAATGTCCTAAGGTTTAAATTAAAAGAACTAAAAGTAAAAAATATTAAAACATGATTATGTTGATGTTTATAATACTATCGAAAATACTAGGTATATTTTACACAATAGTAAGTATACAATGATATATTTGATTATATGGTTAACTACACCTAGACGTATAATATGTATCTGTTATAATAACGTTTTATTTTTATTCAAAATATAATAATTGTAAGGAAGTAATATTATACAATTACACCAAAATAATATGAATTTAAATTTACTAATAATTATACGTGCATTCTACTCTAATGTTTGTATACTATAAATCGGTATATTAAAAAATTAAAATAAAATCATACATTAACGATTAACGTCACCTAAATAAAATTAAGATAAAACTAATGGTCTTAACAGTTCAAGCTGTATTTGATCAATAAATAAAAAAAAAATTTCTTGCATTTAGATTTAATATATTTATTACAGTTAAAGAATATTGGTGTATAAATATGATTTCAAAAACAAGTTTTGATAATTGTTGATGAAAAAATGAAGTATTGATAAAATGCAAAATCTATTTGGACATAATAATATTATAATTTAAAAAACAGTTTTATTTTAACAATAAATTATTAAACCTGATATTTAATCCATTGCGTTTGAAATTTGCTTTTCAATTGTTTTGTCTTACCCGACTAAAAATAACTGATTCATTAAGTGCGTAATGATATCTAAATATTTGATGAACGAATTATTTATTTAAAGGTTTAACCCGTAACTATATTGTTTTCTATTTAGTTATTAAACGAGTTTGGGTGTTTTAATAATAACATTTCACCAGCTGCAATATGCGCATTTATGCTGGATGAAAAACAAAATAATAAAGTCCGAACAATCCTATTTAACGGTTATCGCGTACTTTAATTATGTACGTTGTTATAACACGGATAAATTAACGTAAGCATTGAATAATAATATGTTGTAATTAAAAATGTTTGTACCATATCATGATTAATCGCATTAAATACTATATTATTATTTCACAAACAAATTACAAGCATCAATAAATTGTTAATTTCAGAAATCCATTGTAAATTGTATTATTAATGTTGATAACTGTGTGTTGTAATAATATTATATCAAGCTGGACAATTTTGGGCGTCGGACTTATTCATATAAGTTATATAACATACCGTCACTGTCGCAAGATCTTATCGTGAAACTAATCAGATAACAATAATAACAGTGAACACACAAGCGCAAAATATAATTCCGTTTTTTTCTTTCTACATTTGATAACTCCTCTTTTTCAAAATTAAATAACGACAATCAAACATAACTTTATTGGTATTTTAACAAAATAGATGCATGAAAGATGTATATCGTAATATATTTCTACTGAAATTCGTTGCCGTTTAATAAACTCGACGGTTATTACATTGTTTTTTAATCATAGAAAGTATCCCAAGGGACGTATGAAATCAGTAATCAATTAGCTGTCATAAAGACTTTTTTAGTATATTCGTATAGTAAAAAGTAATATCCGTTGCACAGGTAGAATTATTATTCCCTAGGTCCATAAAAGAGAGTTAATGTTAGTTCTTCATTGAAGTGCACTGGTATAGTGTCTGAAAATGTATTTTCTCGACTCTCGAGTGTGTTTGCGGTCACACCGTTGTGCAGGGTTGTTATAGAACAACATAAAAATAAACTAATTTTAAAAATAAAACAAGATAACAAACATAAAATCGAGAAATACAACAGGTACAAATAGTTTACTTATTGCTGGTTAAATCTATTATGATAAAGTATTTTACATTTTTACCATCAAAAATTATAATAATTATAATAATTACAATATGTCTTTAAAGGCGTCGGAGCCAGTACGTTTTTAATACAAAAACATGTCTTACGGGAAAAACTCTTACGCTCTGTAGAATAGTCGGATTTTGTTGATTTTCTTTGCATAAAAAATAGAACATTTCGTTGGTCGGATCTATACTCAAATTTCATGATTATTATAATAAAAGTTAAAATATACATTTGCACAATATTTGTTGTTTTTTAAACATATTTTTTTTCTACTATTTAAAGTAAAATTAAAATTCGGGCTTTCATCTGATCTGAAAAAAGTTCCTATCCTTCAAATAAAAAAATAAAATAGTATCAAAATTTGACATATCAATGAGGCGTGAGAGTTTTTCCTGTGAAGTCATTCTTATTAATATAATACACCGTAGCCCACTTCCTCTCCCCTAAATAGGTGTCGGGCCGTAGATTTGTAAATAATTATTATCATTAAGATAGCAACTAAAATATAAAATATAATTTTAAATTGTTATGAAATTGTGAGAAAACTGGCAACGACTCCCTTTAGTATTTTCCATTTTCAACACTTAGATTAAATTACAACATTCATTAATCATAATATATTTGAATTGCCATTAAACAGTCAATATTTTTATTACGTGAATGAAATAATAATTGTTGGTATCTATACCTATACCTATACCTACCTATACATTCTTCCTAGTTAAACGCGTGAAGCTGTATTAGATTTAATATAGATTTTCATTGAGTATGTTAAATTTTGTGTTTATTATGTCATATTATATTTAGATAGTTAAAATAATAATTGGAAAAATATTATGATGGTGAAATAGTATTAATTTTTATCGATTATATATTATATACGTTATGGCAGCTTGGAAATAAGCGTCACATATATATGATTTACATTTATTCATATTATATGACTATGATAATATTATAATATTATTATTATTGTATGTAAGATAGTATATTTGAAAACTTAACCTAACCTGTTCATTTTTAATCAAATCAGGCACGTGTTGTATTATTTAAGTTCAACAATTTTACAACTGAAGTCTTTTTTATATTTTATTTGTGGGTAAATCTGATTATGCATGTATAATATAATATAGTACATAATTAATAATTATATTAGGTATGAGTAATTATTTTATTACCAATTCCACTTCAATTAATTTTGATAAAGGATTTTTTGTCACAAAAGAGAAGAGATATTGAAGTTTCAGTTGAAACTTGAAAACAAATTAAATTTACAGCATACTTGTACGCATCTAATTTAAATTTTTGCCATGCTAAGCATGTTTAAAGAAAACTGTATTCAAAAACAATATCGTTGAACATTTTAAAATATGCATATTGTTTAATGTTTACAGATTTTTAAATTAATTTTGATGAAAATAACTAAAAACGTCGTAAAATGAAAAGATTAGAATAACGAAATAACATTTTTTTTTGTTTTAAATTTAATTTTACAGTAGGTATAGTTTAAATTTATAGATTAAAATAATAATCTTCTTGAATAAACTTTGATAATCGTACTGTAACCACGATCAACTCCTATTAGATTATATTATATTTATGAAATCAGTTATTCAATAAATCCTTACGGCTCATATGATGTAGGAATTAATTCATAAATATACTGAAGTAATGTTTTCATCTCTAACCAATCGATAGGTAGAAAATATTTTTGTTATCTTCCCACTGTAACTCTTGAAATCTGATATGAGCTAAATAAATCGTCAACAATGCACTGAAGGGATGTTTATCGACGTGTTATTTGACAATTTTTCATTTTCTCGTTGTCGTTTATGGGATGTGTAATACAGAACGCATAAAATGCATTTATCAGAGTGGAAAATCCGTATACAATATACATAAACACATACCCGACGCACATACATTGCACGATTCGCGCGTATAGTTGAAAACTCTATAGTTTTATTTTTTCCGCTCTTGCAGAAAGTCTATGTATATAATAATATAAACGTGTGACGTAGCTCAACTGTGGCCGCGGCGAGAACGCCGTTTCGCCGACGAAATCACTTCGCGAATGTGGGTCGACCCCGAAACACTGGGTCGTTATCATAACGTTTATGGAATTATTTTATACCCCGTCTGCACCGACCCCAATATCACGTATTTTCGCATCTGTGTGAGTGCATTACTTATACACACTACATATTATACTTATACAAACATATTAATGGCGGTGTAGTCGTGCCGTGCATGTATTTATATCTATACGGATATAACACGACGCATAGTCGCTACAGTGTAGGTTTAGTGCAGTTAAAATGTTATTCGCGTGCAGTCGTCACACCGTGGCGGACGTATTATTAATATACCCATACATAGTATAGTATGATGTGTATATTATATATCCACCCACGATACCGGCATATATAATACAATGATATTATTATGCTACACCTTTATTATACGGTACGCGCTCGTGTTGCAGTTGTCCCTCTCGGGATGTGCACGCGCGTCGCCTTCGTCGTCACTACAGTCGTCGCACTGAAAGTAAAAAGAAATATATTGATATGGATATATTATATATAAATAAAATGCCAAAACGTAAAAAGAAATCCCATCCGCTCGTATGCGTGCGTATATCATATACATAATATATCATAGAATGCATGTATATATTGGGACCGGACCGGACGATATCGTTTCGGCGTGGCGTATAATATATAATAAACGCGCGCGTGAACTTTGAGAGTGAAAATCCAATTGTCCCCGCCACCGTACACCAGCTCGCGGTATCATAGCGAGGGCCCCACCGTCGTCTGCACCACCGCGTCCGGCAGCAAAACTATACGCGTCCCCTGAACCCTACCCACCCGCTCCGTCCAACTCGACACACACGCACACACCCACACACCCACACTCTCACATAATCCAACCGACTCTACGCCGCTGCCTCGAGAGGCCGCCCTTTCTCGCACACAACCGGCAGCCACCGCCCGCCTCGTCGTCCGCGCGCCCTGTGCAGGAACGCGTCCAGCCTATTGAACCACGCGGAAAACCCAAATGCGCGGCGGCGAGGGCGGAACTGGAACGCCGCCGCCGTCGCTGGAGCGCCTCTCCGTGACCCCGAAACGATTTGTCCGGGCATCGGCGGCTGACGGTGACTATACTATAATACGACGTAGTATATACTGTAGTAGAACCCCCGGGCCGACCCACTCCGACGACCTGGTAGCACTCACACACAGACACGACCGTTATCATCCCACTACCCTACATACGCACACGACCGCCCAAAATTCCCTCCCCACACTCGAAAACGACTCACCTGAACGCGTACGACGGTGTACCGCACGCCGCGATCAAGGCCGTCACCGTATAATTTGCAGGACGAGGGATTTATAGGAATTTTCGCGACGGGTCGTCAATTTCCTGTGCTTAAATGACGTCCGCGGCGATAATGCGCGACCGTCGTTGTAAAGGTGGTGGTGGTGGGGGGTGGGGAGGTAGTCGCGATTGTACCGTTATTATAATATACCTACAATTATTAAATTCTCTGAGCGCGCTTAACATATAACCATATATTACGTAGATATAATACAGAATGAAACCTCTACATACCCGCAGTCTTACGGTCGGTCGCTGAAATTTCGTCCGCTATTCAGAGGTGGCGTCTGTCAGGGGTGGTTTCGCTACAGATTATCGGGTGTGGGAAAAAAAAAAAAACGAGAAAGATATACGCGTACGCGGGCCAAACGTGTAGCGCAAACGCCGAGGCGGCCGTCGTCGCCCCGTCAAGGGGCCCGTACAGCCGACGCCACCGCTGGCGCACACAAGGGGTGGGCGAGACAGCGAGCAGCGAGCGAGCGTGCGCGCCGGTCCGGTATTAGAGGTCAGTATTGATCCCGGCGGCGCGCGGCCCGTGTGACTGCACACACAAAAGCGACCCGCGCGCGCGCCACCGCCGCGGCCGCCGCCGTTGTCGCACGGTTGTCGGTTTTCTTACGCGCGCGCGTGGCGGCGGGACGGCGCGCGATGGCTGGCGGTGGGCGGGCGGCCGGAGGCTTATATACATGCAAGTTCCGGGGACAAGCAGCCGATCCGCGGCAGTCGCTCGTTACCCATCGACGGTGTCGCGCGCAGAATACACCGTGTGTGCGTGCGTGTGTGTGTGCGTGTGTGTGTGCGTGTGTGTGTGGCGTGTGTGTGATGTGTGTGTGTGTGTGCGAGTGTGTGACCGTCCGCCCGCTCGACGCCGGACACTATTTATGATAATAATATCGTAACTACATCGACACGATTTCATATTTTGTATAGTACGGAGAAAAACATTTTTTTTTTTTTTAATTTTACACACACACAAAATAACTTTGAAACACGCGTAATACAATAATATTATAATATTATAATAGAGTATTTCCCGTTACGTACACAATGCCTGTATAGCATATACATATATTAACGGACGTGCATGTGCACGCGCGAACTTAAGTAATTCACAAGTCCACCTTGGTGCTTGCTACGGAAGACCATAACAAGACATTATACGACGACAACTGCAGCGGAAGTTTTTGTTTCGTCGCGAGTCACCGTCACTGGACCAGGCACGCACTGCAACAATCGGTCACTATATAGCGGCACAGGGCTCATTGGCACGCACGGCGCGCGTCAAGTCGCGCGGCCGGCCGCCGCCCGCGTCCCGTCCCGTCTGCCCGTTGATCAAGTCGCTGCAAAGGCAACACCCGCATCACCGACAACACCGGGACCACCGACTGGCCATGGCCGCGAGGTAACAGCGCGCGCGCCGGCCGGATACCTCCCGTGTGGTACGCGGCGACGACGAGACGTTGGCCACACCGTGGTATTTGATGTTTCCGGATCGGACGGCCCCGGCGAGGTACAATGCTTCCGGAAAGGCAATGCTGCGCGCAGCTATGCCCGGTGCAGGCGACAACGATGCCGCCGAAGACCGAGTGTCTGCAGGACCGCAAGTGGTGGTGCTTCCTGCTGTCCAGCGTGTTCACGTTTCTCGCCGGGCTGCTGATCGTGCTCCTATGGCGGTTCTTCGCGTTCCTGTTCACGCGCAAGCAGCCCGCCGAGCTCGCGGCGCCCGGTTGCCCGAACAGCGAGCCCAAGAAGGAGCCGAAGCGGCAGGGCAAACAGGAGTTCGAGGGAACGTTCATGACAGAGGCCAAAGACTGGGCGGGCGAACTGATATCCGGACAGACCACTACCGGGCGGATATTGGTGAGCATCGTTACATAATAATAAATCATAATATAGGCATTGATAATATAATATTACGATGTCTCTTGTGTAGTTGCACGCCTACAACCTAACCCATAAATGATATAGGTGTTCTGTGTACTTATATACCTGTATTGTTTATTTCGAAAGATAACTAGTACTAATAATAATATGATGTCTGTATGATGTTCGCGATGATATATATAGGAGGTGTATACGACTTAGTAGAGTAAAAGTACGACTGATGTTGTACTGTTTTTGAGTGGTTGTGCGAAGATGGCTTTCACAATTGGTTATTGTAGCGAGAAGTTGACCACGCAAATCGAGTTCTGGAGGGAAAACCACGTGTCGCGAATACCTCTCTAAACGCAGATCGTGTAATGAGCTTGCGTATATTATCACAGCGATGTCATCGTTATCGTTGTGCTATAATTAATGTTACCAATGCAATAATTACAGTGTTGCTCGTATATTCGAATAAGGTTAATGTTATTATTTCACTCTGCCGTTCTCTCCTCGGCGCCGTCGCAATGAGCTTGAGGGAATGATATCATATGGATAAATACTACAATATTAATTATTAATTTATCGATGAACGTGCCAATGTGCCAAAATATAATATTGAGTTTGGTTTCCGTGTAAAACGTTTTATACAATATTATAGTCATGCCAGATTAAATCTCGAGGGATGCAATTACAGACCGTTCTATGTTGACATATTGTAAATCGTAAGTCAATAAAGAGGTTGGAATAAAAAAACTATAAAAGTGCGTGTACAAAATATATATTGCTCATAATCCTCGATTTCTACTTGGTCATAATAGCGCCTCCCACACCCCCCCCCCCACATTCTGCAGACAACTCTCGGCCGACAACGTTTGTACAGATTATGAGCTGAACATATTTTGGTCCGCTCGCACTCGAGAAAACCGAATTTTCCATCGGCCCCTGCGCGGAGAACGAGGTGCGCCCAAAAAGGTTGCAACATGTCCGCATCCATACGTATACAATACACAATCATTTACAACCCTTAACCCACCCCCAACCGAGGGCAACGTGTTTGGTTACGAAAAGGGACTATTATCGCGACTCGTGAAAAATGGCGTACTACGACGGGACAAGGTTTTTTATTCGAATAAAACTCGCGGTGACGGTCTGTACCACGTGACGGTAATAATAATTGTAACAGAACGGTGTCTCGTACGTATCGCGAACGCAATGCGTACAATTTATAATAAAACGCGATTAAACAATCACAATATATATTATGTATTCCGTTCGTCACGAGTGCACAAAGTATTGTGTGTGTGTGTTGTGATGAAATTATATAAAAGGTACAATTATTATTATTTAGTGATGTATTATATGACGTACGGTGCCGACAAATGTATTATTATTGCTACTAAATATAATATTATTATATTGTGTTATGTATATTTTTATTTTTTTTTTGACGAGACAACCATAATATTATAACCCACTGCCGAATGCGGTAAAATAAAACGTAATAGGTCGCGTGCAGATATCTCGGCTAACGTGTTCAAAGTAATTCCGTATCACTTTCCCGGGATTTTTTTTTTGCACTGCTTTGTTTTTTCGACGAAATTCGTGGCCGCTTATAAAAGTTTCGGTTCCGAGAATGAGCACAAAAGTTGAGTTATGATTATTACTGCACAACGTAGTTACTCGAACACACACACACACACACACAATTTAACCGCGGCCAAAGATTAAATGTGTAGTGTTTATGTTTTAGAACTGTCGAAACTTTTAATTGTATTTATCTTCATAAAGTATAACAATATTATAATACACAGCACAAAAGATAATAATATTATTATATTTTCAACTTTTCCAACTATTAAAAGTAGGTTTTATATTATTATTATGTGTTTTGTTAATCAAAACGCTATTCGACCATGTACCATAATAATATTCATATTCGTAGCTCGTACGAAAAAATATTAAGAGGTTAGTCTGACGATTTATAAACGAATAATCTATAGCGTATTATAATATAAATTAAAAACTTGAGTCATACAACTTTTACAAAACAATTTTAACAATACTGTAAGTAATCCAAGTTAAAGACTTTAACCAACTCGTGATTTTTAATCACCATACAATTTATAAGAATAACAATCAGAAGGTAACTTATCCGATACGACAAATGGTCGTATTATAATATAATATGGGTGTAATACGGGGTTTTTTAATCGGCATTGGCAAATGACAATTATAATTTATATCGTTTGTTTTTCGACTACAAAAGTTTACAGATAATGATGATTAAACTCCAAATTCTTAAATGACCTAATTTATCGCTTATAAATAATATTCTGATAATAATATTATAATGATTTTAAAATCAATACACAAGTCATATAAATTATATTATATTATATTCCTGTAGATTTTTAAATACTTTATTAAAGTCTTCTTAAATAGTGAATCTTTACCACGTTAATTATTCAATTCTCAAATATCTATTCGTTTGTCCTATAATATGAATAGTATAGGTACCTACACAGTAAAATAATGTGGTCATTGATAGTAATACTATATACAATATTATGGTGTGTAAAAGTTACTTTTTCAAATAGACCTTTTCTAAATTTTTCCAAAAAAAAAACAGTGGTTCAAAATAATCTAAGTACCTATTATCAAACATAAAATAGGATATAATATAATATAAATTAAGTTTTTGTAGTACGTTAGGTGTTGATAAATTAATTCGATATGGATAATAAAATATATTTTTTTCGATGATACGGGTTCCGCAGTTAATGATATTGGTACGGTGTTTTTTATATTTTCACAGCCGTTGGTTTGAATTTATGAGTTTTCTTTGTGCGCTTTCGATGAATGGAGAATCGTATTTTACGGCCCAATAAAAATAAAAGGTACGACGAAAAATAAAAGACTCTATTTGAATAATATTATATAATTTTCTGAATGGCGGATCCCCTATCGATTAACCTTTTAAAAAAAAAAAAATTAAATTCATTCAAAGCGATCAATTTTTTTTATCCTATAGCGCGGCAGTTATTCGCACTGTAGGTATAAAATATCGTTTAGCCATTCAGCGAAATGATAATAAACAGTTAAAAACGCCATTCCGGTATTAATGTTTCATGAAAGGTTCGATTAATTAACCGTTTGCTACAATAATACAAGTTCTACACATTAATATTCATGTACCTACCTGTGCAGTGTACACATTTACCTAGGTACACGGTCGTTTAATTTCAAATTGTATCCGATACGTTTCAACGAGCAAAACGCGCGTAATTATTATGTTTGCGAAAATCGTGTACTGTGCGGGATTATTCAAACTTCATTCTCGTTGAACTATCCACGTACTTTATGACTGGAAATAAATCAAGATCTATTATTATACGCGACTATTATCGCGTAATAACAGACACATTAACACAATACCTACCAACTCGGCAAGATACCATAAAACATGTCCGTAGACCGCAATTATTATTGTGGTTTATAATGCGCTAACACAATTACGCGTATAATATTATTATCATTTACTCGTTATATTAGAATATTACCATCGTAATTATTATCCAATTGTATTTTCGCTCATAACTATAAGTCTTTATAACTATCGTAGGCTTAAGTCGGTATTTGACCAATACTTTATCAGCAGTGCAAGTATCGTTTAATAACGTAGTGACAGCTTGCAATATTTTTCACTTTTGACATTCCAATGTAAGTTAGCGTCGTATTATAATATAGAGCATTAGAGCGTAATAATGTAATGACCGTCAAGTATAATATCGATATGAGTCGAAATGTTTACAATATTATAATGTTCAGTACGAAGATGATTTTAAAAGTTTTCGATCGAAGAAAATTTATCTCATGGTTGATGCTGGATTAAAAACAATAATTATAAAGTTCTCGGCGCATATCCAAAATTCAAGGTGCTTAGACATTTTTCATGCTGTGATTTTATTTTTAGATTTGTCTCTTTTAATTTTAGCTATATACATTAGACATTAATATATATAATATATAATATATGTAACAAAATATTTTAAATGAACATTTTGCTTATTTTTAATGGTTTTTAAATTAGTTACAAGATAATTTTTTAGTATATCGTACAAATATCGAAATTTACTAAAATATTTCAATTTATTCTTTAAACACTAAAACTTGATGAAGTTGAGTTAGTATTCTATCATACAAATCTTATTTAATGGATTTATACTATCGCAATCTATAAATTAAACATAAATAATGATTACAAATACTTTTTTAGTTCTTACTAACAGAATGATGTTATAATGTAACAAAATATTAACAAAGTATTTTAAAATCGCACTCACTGACACGGGAGTTAATTTGTTTTTTTTCGTAAAACGTTTAAGTCATTCTAGCTAGGTATACTTGCCAGAAAATAAAATAGTTCAATTATAAATACAATACAATCAATCTTCATTATATACAAATATAATTCAAGAATCCATATTAAAAAATAATATTAAAAATGTGCTTTTAAAAAAAAACGACGTACATCATATTACTATAGACATAAAATATTATATTAATCAAGTTATCGAAAATTATGGAAAAATATTATAATTTTTTATCATAATATTCACGTTTTATATAACATTGAATATTTTTAAAATTATGTTACTAAAAACAATGTTTTTACTAACTTTTAATAATTAATTAGTATGATGAGTTATAAATAATTAATACATTATAACACAATAGTCCTCAAATATAAATCACACTTTAAATATTTTATTTCTTTTATTAACATAATATTTTTTTATAAACATTATCAAAAACGTTTTGGATTTAAAACGATTCCGTATTTGTTGATGACTTGATGTACAATTATGTGTGGAAATCTAATATTTCATGATCCCACGTCATACTATCTTGGTACCTACATATTATTATGTTAATGTTTTATTAGATTTAACCTCTTCTCGAAACAATACAATATTGAATAACCATTAGCAGATGATTAATTGACTTGGGGCGTATGTATGAATAAAGTTGTCATGAACGGTCGATTGAATATTGAATATTTATTTTTGTTGTCTGTATACCAAAATAACAACCTACAATCGTAACTTGGCAACTGCAAAACATCTATCGTGCACAGAATGATAAAACTCTATTTGTAATTTTTTTTTTAGTACAGCAAAACTTACTAATGGTTATCAATTTATAAATCATAATTGCAAACTGTATCGCAAACATGACATTTTATTTAAATGAGTTTTTTTATGCTACACAGTGAATGGGTTAAACAATAAATAATTAAATAACAGTTAATTATTGACCAAAAAATAGATATCTACATGTAAACTAGGCCAAATTACCGATGTAAAGATTTCGTTTTGTTTTTTTTTTTTTGTGAAAAATACTATCGCGTGATAGTGTATAAAAAAACAACTTAACTATTAACTACTTAAAATAAATACATGTCTCTAATCGATTTCGAATACGCGGAAACACTATAATTTGAAAAATAATATAACAATGTTCATAACTACGTAATACCTAAATTATATATTACCTATTTACTATTATAAAATAGGTGTTCATTATCATACATTACATAGTGCCATTTTTTTTTACTCAATAGTGTAGAGTGTTAAGATTGAAATCACAAGTTGCTTATACTCGGAACAATGCGGTGTTTTGGCTTAACAATGCCATTATCTCGGAGAGTAGCAAGTCGTTTTCTGTTATCTGCGAAATAAATGTGACAAAATATATTTTCCAGTTTAGGGATACTACGAGAAGCGCGGTTAGCGACATGGTAACTACTGGTGCGCACTTAGGTATGTACGAGCGATAGGACGGACCACAACAGATGACCTCTTGAAAGAAAGAAAAAAAAATTCCAAACGGACTCCGAGTACGCATTCGTCACAATCGTTTGTTTGGCAGCCGTTGTAGTGAAAATCCCCGCGTACATTTAAATGTAACTCGTACAGGTACCCATTGTTCGCGAACAAACGGTTTAATGATTTCAACCCCGGAGCGACGTCATCATCTGGAGTATTTTTTAAAAGACACTTAAGTGGCGTATATAAGACCTCCGGTTCATTTTATGGTATTTTATAATACGGTGCGATGAAGCGCGTTCAACTTTTACGCAATATTTATAACACGGTTTCGACTTCATCATCAAAATGTGGTTATAGTTTGTGATTTTTTTTTTACTAACGACCCACACACGTAACTCGAGACCAGACATATGTCTGAATCGTTCGTAAGATCCCGTTGATTAATTGAAATGTAGGTTTTGTGAAGTCGGCGTTGAAATCGAGTTTCTATGTACTCTGCAAAGTTCAATTTATTACCCATCACTCGAAAGATATAAAGTTACAAAATCGAATATTATTGCAATGCATATTATGTCATTATGGTTATTATTATTGTGTGGAATAGTGAACTAAAAAATCATTACTTTTTGCAGGTTATTTATTCGTGAAAATATCAATGCTATGTTCGTGTATATAATAATTAATTTCCTTTCCACTGTATAGTAGTTTATGTTATAAATGCTTGGTTATCAAATATATTTAATTATTCAAAGTTATTGTCCCCGTTTTGCTCAATATATATTGTACTGTTTATTATGTACTAAAATTAACGTTCGTTTTATTCCTCTCTTTTATTAAAAAAAAAAAGATTTCATCAACGTGCATAGAAAATGTAATTTCCCCACATTTTTACTATAGGTACTTACACATTATGGTTTGTGTAAAGAATCTCGAACAAGGTATAATATTATAATATAAACTCAAAACGACGCTTGATTATTTTTTAAATGCTTCATATTTACGTCACCGAAGGTCATCTATTTCTTTGCAATATAAGTGTTATAATTATAGGTATGTGTTACACGGTGATTCCAACTCGAAAATTGATATTCAAGTCACCTTACATAATTGTTCGTATGACTATTTAGGAATATTAAATTATTATTTAAATATTATTATAAAATTAAACACACTTGGAAAAATCCTAGATATATATTTTAAAACGTTGATTATGAATATAGTTGTGGTTATAATTATCTTTTAGATGGTAATATTAATTAAATAACGAGTAGTTTGGAAAATTAAGAATACATTCAATATAATCATTGGTGACGAGTACCTATGGTGTGTTAAATTTAATTTGGGTATTACAAAAAAGAAATGAATGGTTTGTCCCTAGTCGTGCCAGCATTTGGGAAATTTTATTGTTTCAGAATTTTTTTATTTCCATAATATATTAATAAGTGAATATAGCAAGTCCGCATTAGAGATTGTAAATATTTTAAATTCAAATTTTGAATTTTCCATCGTGTTAATAATTTGTAGAACAAAAAACGCGTTGAAAGGTTTAAATTTAATAAAAACGGAGAACAATACAATAATTTATAATATAGATGACGCGCAGTATATTATGTTTATATAAATGGAGTGAAATCGCTGTTTCGAGGGGAGTGTCGGAAACAAATAATAATAATATGCGAGAGCGTAGAGGAAAAAACACACACACACGTATATACATAAAATACGATGGGAAAAAAAACATAATAAATTATATATATATACGACAACGGGTGAGAGCGTCTTCTGTATTTCCATAAAAATTCTAAATCGATGAAACACGCCGTTGTGAAGAAAAAAATGCAAGGTGTGTGTGATAGATCTGACGAAAACGTGTCTGTTATCATTTGACGACGACGGGTCTTTCCTACCAGCCGTTCGTCTTACCAACAGGATTAGGAGTATAAAGGGTGTGGGCGGCGAGGGGAAGAAATTAAAAATACAAATCGAACGACGTCGATTGGCCATGGATGAAAAGACTCGGAACAGGAGGAGAGGATTAGGAGAACGGTGGTGTTAGTTGTAGTGGGGGGGGGGGGGGTAGTGGGAACACGTCTCAGGGAAGTTACACGCGCTCGAAGGCTGTCATGTTTAAGTACCGCATTTGGTTTTACATAATCCCCACACACTCGCCCACGCACACACACATGCCCACATTGGCATACATACACATATACACAGATGCGCGGGCGTGCGTGTGCGCACTCTGAATGTAGGTTACACTTGTTCCAGTTGCGAGGGGTAGTTTGGCGGCTGGTGGGGCGGGGCACCACCCCCGCGCGCTCGAATCGATCGATCGGTTTTTTAGCGGCCTCTGCCAAGTCGTGAGCGCCCGTTGTACGTTTATTTTTATTCCCCCCTCCCCCAGTTTGCAAATCGTCGCATACCAGTGTGCATTATACCTGCAGCTGTATAATATTTGTCGCCGGTCGTGTGTTTGTGTGTATGTGTCAAAGAACAAATTCCATGGGGTGCCCGTCGAATGAACGACGATGACACTATGTATAATAATATATAATATAATATGATAATAGAGATAGACGTACCGCCGTGGAACGTCGTCGTGACCCTTTTATGGCGTATAACGCGTGTGTACCTACGTTGTTTTTTTTTTTTGTGGCCCACGAAGAAAACGACAATAAGGTCGTATCAGTTCGCCCCCTGCCCGTCGTATATTGGACTTATCGATTAAACGTCTTTTTGGGTGGTTTTTATTTTGCCTCAACCGAGAAACCCCTCTCCGCACTCCATCCATGTCCGGGTTACTGGGATTTTAAAGGACCCGGGCACAGGTAAACCGGAAATTCAAATTTGTTTCAGGTTCATAGTATAACGGCTGTACAAAATAACCACATTTTAATAAATCTTTCACGATATTCTTTTCACTTCGCGTCTTTGCCTATAAAATACTTTCTTAGAACAAGCATAATATTACCTATGTAAATGTTTTTTTATTAAATGATAATAATATCATCGTGGAGATAATCAATGACCAATTTATCAAAAATTAAACAGATGCTCTATAATATGTGGACATGGTTTATAACTAAAAATTAATGAAACCATAATTTTACATCTTGAACCAAATGGACAAAATTCACTACACATCTTTAGGACTTAGCTACACAATGTAGTGAGCTTCGTATATAAATAATGCATGCAGTAATCCACGTTTTCCAAATTTTTCTGGAGATCAAACACTAAATTTAACCGTACGTCCTCTCCTCTCTAGACGATTTTTGTTTGAGCGGGGTGGTATTCTTTTCGACCCCTAACAGCGTAATCGAGCAAGCGCCGCTAAAGAGCGTTCGACCGGAAAACAAATAACCACCGGCGCCACCACCGGCGCACCCCCGCCGATGACACGTAAATATAATGCGCAAAACAAAACAAAATCACCGGCTGACACGGAATGTCCATTATTATATTTTATAACACACAAAGACGGAAGCTTTAAAACTATAATACCATTATACGCACGCCGCGCGTTTGATTTTATGAAGTACGTTGTGGGGAGGGGACAGGTCGTGGAACGCAGAGGACGTTTCTATTTGAGCAGGGCGGCACCCATTCCGCCCGAGAATAACCTTTTCCTTTTTTTCGTACACAAAACCTTTTCGAATGAACACGAATAAGGAAATAAAGATGGTGTTGTTTCTAAAAGTTCTTGTTTATTCTATATTGATAAGAATTTGAAATGGCTATTATTTTCGTTTTCTCTCTCTCTCTCTGACCCCACGGCCTCATGTTATCATAGCGAATTTAAGTTGATCAAAACCATTGCTTTATTAATGGTTTAATAAAAATATGAGCCAATAATTTATGTATAATATCTTCAAACTTAAAGTCAAGAACATTATCTGTGTTTGAACGGTGGCTATTTTTACGATATTTCAATTTTCAAGTTATGATTATTTTTAATAATAAAATTTAAAAATGTATAGTAATAATATATCACAAAACAATATCAAATTATAGTAAAAACATACAAACGTCAAACACGGTTAGTTTTCTCAACTTAAAGTTTGATTATAGGTCAATTTTCTCTGGTATATAATTATATAATATTAATGCTAACAACCCAAGATTGGTTCATGCTGAATGTAATTTTTCTATGTTTCATTTGGGTCAAAGAGAAAAGAAATATAGGGCACAATTATAGTTCTATATATTAATATAGATCGCATATATATAAATTTTTACATTTTATTTTGTTGATATTTTTAGTGTAATTCCCATGAATTTAGGTAAGTAAATAAGTACCTACCTAATATAGTTACCTATGTACGTAAATATACAGCTACGAAACTAAAGTTAGTGTTTAATTTAAAATATAAGTAAACGGACATACATAATAAATTATAAAATATTGAATGCATTGCAAATTGCAATATATCAGAACGGTAGTTCGTAATTAAATTACGTACCAATTAATGCATAGTAGTTTTAAACTTCATAATTAATACAATAGCATGTATTTTTTTCACATTAATGAAAATATAATATGTTGTGAAAGTTTATCAAAGTTATACGTACCTAGTCATCGAGAGGTCTATAATGTAAGTTCAATGCAAAATTTTAGCAAACATTGGGAGTATTGGGACCATAATATTTCCGTATCTTTTTGTGACTGATGAAGATATAGCGGCCGAAAAGATTGAGGTTGTTTTTAGTTGAAAATAAAACGGTGACTCCCATTTCGAGCATTCAATCACTTCGAAGTTATATAACATTTTCTTCATTCCCCGCACGCAGTGTAATAATATTTTGCTATCGCATTACCGTTTCTTATATCACGTATAATAATATAATGTTAGGTATAATTTACAATAAACTAATTGAAAAAAACATCCGACAGCGCTGTCGACGTTGATTATGACGAATTACCATAATTAATTTTCTTGTCATGGTTATTTGGGGGCTATTAATCAAACATGGAAAATCGCTCGATCGGTCGGTTTCGCATTGGCAAACCACGACTGATGGTCGTGTGTATTATCTATTAGGACCAGGGTTAGGAGGTAGGTACCTTCCTGCTGCCACCGTATACCATACGTCCTAAACCCGTCCATCGCGTACGCCAACGATCGAGTGCCAATTGATTGATATAATAAAATATTGTTGAAGCCTTGAAGGTACCTACGTGATTTGTTTTCATTCCAAGTCCTCCCCTACACCAAAACGCGCTCCATATACCTATACCCTCGACGTCAAGATGATCGATGACGATGTAATATACCGTGGTTGCAAACATCAAGAAAAATCGGACGGCCGGGAAACTGAAAAAAAAAAATGTTGTTATTCGTATTATTCTTAATAAAATATTATATTGACGGTGCTTAAGTCGTGCAGCACTTTTCGTGACAGTATTAAAAACTTTACGTCTCAAAATCCACCAAATCTATTCGAAATCCGCGAACTCCGTCCGTTAATGTGAATAGTATCTATATTTTTGTAGATGCGCATTATTTCGTAGGTACATTGTAATAAATGTTGATACTTTGATACTTTCCGTTTCCACGTATATCTACTTTTAGGATTTAACTTTTTATGAGAAACTTTTTGTGTCTTTCTTGGCTCCCGTGTTTATACGTATTATCATTTTGAGTCATCATTATCATCGTTTATGTTTTTTCTGTTATGTGCCGTATGGCCATTTTATATTTAACTGACAATTATTACTGTTTTATAAAAACTTCAACAACCAAAATGTATTACACTTTCAAGTTTGTAATTAATGAAAAATATTTTCTTTAACCTATTTTTTTTATTCAAGATGTTACGCTCCAACCTTACTATTGTCTGTATTAAACGTGAACTGTATACCTACACGATTCATTATGACATAGTATATAGTGTTGTCATTTACAAACATTAATCTCTCAGATCATATTTTATGTTCTAAATATTAATATTACGATAGTATCTATTATATAGTTTTGTTTCACATTAAAAAATACTTTTTATTTACTCTACAACTCAATTTTTTTATGCAAACATCGAAAACATCAGTCAAAAATGATCTGCGCAAAATCTTAAAATGATAATATTGTAAATGATTATAAGTAATTTAGCTGCACAATTACATCTATAACGTATAAAGTATAAACAATTACGTTTAGAACAACGGACGAAAGCACCGGCTCCGAAATCTGTTCGATCACATTAACCGAAGCCGAAATATTATTATAATATTATCACCTACCTACTATGGTTTTACGGAATTATGCAGACGCGGAGAACGCGACATTGCCAAGTTTCGCAAAAATGACTTCGCTTCGTGCAGTCACGTTATTTAATGAACTCGGCGTAACCCCGTTGATAAATTAATATCGCAATAAACTACAGTTACGAATCGTTCGCATTCCGCGTGGGTGTGCGTTTCCAGGTAAACAAATCTAATAATAATATCGTGCGGTGGTTATTTATGCACGAACCACCGTCACGAGGCTTATATACCGAATTGACACTACCCGTACCGAACGTTGCCGTCGCGATGTTCGAGTTTTATTTTATTTATTTCCCCCCGTAATTTCGCGGAGCACAAATATTTGCGAAAACGGAAAAACCTCACTAGAAATTCAAATCAACCGCGCAGGTGCATCCCAAGACGTAAAACTATACGTCTAGCTATTAGGTACACGCGACTCGCAATTTCGCGTTGTTAGAAACGACGATTCCGTGTCAATGACGTCCCGCGTCTAATATTATTGTCATCGTAGGTGAGCGTTTTATCGGGTCGTTACAGAGGTATTATAGGTACGCTCGTTTCGCCACCCCGATTTATTTGCACACGATATTATTATTGCAGAAGTGTCTTGCCACGGGTTTTTAACATTTCGTTTTATCGTGGTCAAGCCACCGCTGGGATGTACATATCATAGGCACGCGTGGTGTATGATATACAGGCGCACCACTTCTATTAGATTATTATTATTATTATTATTATCGTATTTGATATTATTATCATGACGATCGTTTCCATTTTCAGGCATAATGACTATCCTATCTTGACCCATTGTAGCTACACAGACAGCGTGTTCGACAAGCCGTGGCCGTTTCGCGCTAGAGATCAAATTTCTAATTTTATTTCGACCAGAATCAATATACGATGCATTATAATACGGTTCTCGAAACATTTTACCGTAATAATTATTTATCGTTTAGAATTGTTATTAATTTTAACTTGTAAGACGGGTTCATCATAATATAAGAATAGCGTGTATAATAAACATTTCAAGAGCGCTATAACAAAATGTACAGTACACCTATGTGTATTTTTGGTTTTTCGCAAAATAGAATATACCTATTATTAATAAGCTAAATATTCGTCCAAAGTTTATCTTGGAAGAAAATAATCGATCACGTATTAGGTATCCGGGGCAAGTTCGTTCGGAAAGTTTCACGTGCACTAATAATTTTAACATTTTCCAATCATTTCCGTTTGTGCTTTTGCCACTTTTATGTGGGTAGGTAAGTGTTTATAAACAAATTGATTATATAATGAATTCCATTTCGTAGTGTGTCAACAATTTCAAAACTTCGATTTGTTTTAAATTTGTTTCTATATATTATGAGAGATGTGTGCCAAGAAAGTATTTTTTTTGGACAGCGTTTATGTGTATAGTTACAGAAATATCTTATTTAAAATATTATCATAATTATTATTATTTAATACCTTATGGCTTATGGTATTCATTAAATTGTTTACATTTTATCATGGTAAGAACGTAATTATCGTTTTTCTAATCTAAATATTAAGTATTTTTATATCTGTAGGCTGATGATAAGTATTCTGATATTTAATTATCGCACTCGATTAGTCGATTGATAAATACATAATAATATAATATTTTGTAGGTCTCCTAGACGACCACAATCGTACTTGGTCAAACAGTCCAGCATATTATTATGTGATATTTAGCCATATGTAGGTTAGATTTTGGTAAAAGCACTAGCACGTTCACCGCCCGGCAACGCCCTTTCCAATGTCTCCCCTGCAGGACGTTCGCCTAATAGGTAGGTATTTAGGAAACAATTTTTTTTTTATTTTGTTGGTAAACGAAGGGGCAAAACCGTGATAACGATCTAGGGAATTTTGTAGGATAACCGAAGTCGATTTCAACGACACGTGCATTGATTTCACCACTAATCGCATGTACTAGCGATTGACATTAGGCGATTCGATACGCAATAACCCAGTCATAATAGGACTCGAATGCCACTGCGGCTTATATTGTGCATCTTGAATTGCCACAAATTACTCTGCAAGACAATAACGGCGTACCTATGGAACACACACGCACATGCAGTTGTTAAACATTGATCATGTCGTGTAAGTAATGGTTTCGAGCTTTAAAAAATTGAGTTCATTTCTCAAGGTTCTCTCCCATTTGAAATACTTCATATATACATGCAACTACTGATTGTCGGCCACCCATGTGCACCGTGATGCGTCGTTTTGACTAATAATGATTTTGAGTAATATTACGTCTCTGTTTCTGACGAATACTGCAGCTGCGATGGGTGTGCGGGGAAGTGAGCTTATGCCCTCGTCTTATTATTTTTAAAGATCCACATTCGGGTCGATCATTGATATTTTTCAGATCTGCTTCTGGTTCGACAAGCTGTGGCTCCCCAAAATAAATTAAAGATAAGGTTTTAATAATAATATAATATTATGCTGATATCTGTAGTTAATTAAACATTTCACTTACCGATATCAAAAAAATACATTTTGTATTCTGTACATTTAAGTATTGTGATGGTCATGCTGTATATAGTAGGTCAGTCATATACTATAGTAAGTATTCTTTATTTTGATCTTTGCAAACGGGGTCTGGTCGAAATATTGCCCCTGCAGCATAGTCGAAATGAGAACGCCCGCAACGCTTCGTCTGCGCCCGAGATGCATTTCCGGTGCTCACTATTTACTGTGCATTTTCTAGTAACAATGTGCAAACCATATATCGATGGTGACTACACTGAATCCACAATAGTTCATATTGTACAGTTCGTAAAACTCATCTTCGTTGGTTTTGTTCGCTCACGGGTATTTGCCAGCCAACCTATTGTTTTCGTCTACGAAAACTTGGTGTGACAAAAATATAATATAATAGCGCTACCTACCGCACAACTACATCTATTGTGATATTACATTTTCTTCTCACCACTTCCGGACCCGGTTGAAAGTTTATACGTGTACTGCAGACCGACGTTTCCTATACACTTAATAATAATGTATGTGTACCTAGAACTATCTACACGACTATGTGGAGCCTCCAAGTGCCTTTCATATTATCATACCCCAGAGTGACAATCTTTCGACGAAATACGTGATACAAATATTATAATAGTATAATAATACCTACCTAACTATGTAATATTATTGTCGTGGGTACCATTTCCGGAAACTGTGTGTGCGAGTACGTTTGTTGTAGTTGTTCTTATTATTATTAGAAACTTTCTGACACCTTATCGTTGAAAACTTTTAGCTACGCACGTACATACACAATAGGTAGGTATATATTATTAAAATAATATCGTGTATCATATTATAATAATCTCATCGGATGTGGTTGATATTGTACCGCCGCCGAAGAGACCGAATTAACCTGCGAGTCGGGTAAACTGTTTTATTTTTGTTTCCGGCGAACACGCGATCAGCTATTGCACGCCAACCTTAATCCGTTATTTTTCTTATTTTTTTTATCGCGATCCGTTACGGGGCTGCTACCTCCTACTCGCGGGTTATTTATAATGCATTTATCGCGATGTGTTTTCATCTCGTTCGAGTTTTTATTTTTTATGCTTAGAGGTACTTGCGGAGCTTATCATTAATATTATTAAAACATTTTTTTCGCGTACGTACTTACAGCTCGCCCAATGAATGCAGATGGTTAAATTATTAGTAAAAAAATAAATAATAACTGTGTTATCGTACGGTTTTAATTCCACTAGAACCGCCGACGGGCCGCATCTGCGGCTGACAACGGACCGCGTACTGACGTTTTAGTGGCGGGCATGTAACGATGATGCACCGCTGGCAAAGTTGTGCCAAAGTTGCCGCGACAACGATTTTCTGTTAACGATATCATCTTTTACTTTGTCCTTGATACGTTGTTCAATTTTCGTGTTGGTTTACGCTGTATTTTTCTCTCAATCGTAACTTTTTTTAAGAATAATAAATAAAGTATTCACGATACACATAGTTGTGTTTTTTCACATGTGTTTGTGTGTGTGCGTGCATATAAGATATATGTGTCTATCGACGTGTATGGATGGTCTGAGTGTTCGTGTACGCAAATTGCACAACGTGTCATGTTAGCACTTTTAGACCACAGCGACGCTCTACTTATCTGATAGAAATAGTTAACATTTTATATTACAATATATACATACACGTACCCATAACTCCGTTTTTTCTTGGGTAGTTTGTATAAAAAAAAACTAACAAACAGCACCTAATATCGTCGTAAGTGTTTGTTAGTCTTTTTTTTTCTTTTCGACTCGACTCACGTAGGTAATATTAATTTAAAAGAGAATAAATTTGCATTTTATGCTACTCACAAATTCGAATTCGAAGGGTCCGGCGCAAGAACCGGGTATCTCCACTTTTAGAAATTGTTCAGGGCGACCATTTGAACATTTATTATCTCATTAGTTACTTCCGTAGAAAATAATTAACCGTATTTATGACGACTCCAAAAATAATTATCGAATTTATATTGTGATCGTTGTACCTGGTTGTAACTATTTCCTCCATGAATAGAATTCCTTGATTTCATGGAAGAGTCACATTCGGAAAACAGTTGAGATACCCGGTTCTTGCACCGGACCCTTCCATTTTATTATTTTATTTTTCAAAGACAAAGAGAATCATTTCAACTTTACAAAACGTGCATTAGACGTGTATTGTGTACTTACGATGAATTTTCAGAGTTGAACTTTTTAATGTTTATATCGAATGGATTGAAATAAAACATGAAATAAACGTACGCACGTATTATGTCGGACGAAATTATTTTTGAATTGTTATCCTGTTAGAAATCGCCTCAATTTTCCCATAACGAGGTAAATATTAAATCATATAATTTAGTTTCAGTAATAATTACAGTTGTATACAGCAATATTTTCTCTATTTCAATTACTTATCTATTATTTGAAGCCATAACTGGCCATATTATGAGACTAATCAGTTTCGATGGCTTAAAAATATTATATAATAATAAACTGAATGTAGGTATGTATAAATTACGTAAATATAACCATCAGTTTATTATTTATTAGCTTTCCGCATGGATAACGTATAACGACGACGTCGGGTAATAATTAATAATTGTCTGTATCTAATTAAGTCAATGTTCGTCACTATTGCGAAAGAGTTTTAATTAAAATCTCTTTATAACTGCTCTCTACCTGATTTGATTGTTATTAAATGTGAACAAAATCGTTTTGAATTCTGAGTCTTTTATATTCAACGATTTTCGTGTTGATTTTTCCATACTTAACAGTTTTTGGGATAACTAGATTATTATAATTTATTCACGATAAAACTTCCCTACATGTGTATCACCGCAGTGGTACAATGTATGATGAAATAGATGGGATAAACGATAAAACCGTACTTTTAGTATGTGAAAGTGTATAACTTTGAGAGATCGTAAAAAGCGCAAAATACGGTTAAATTTACGGTCCAACTTATAATGAACGGAGGTCCGTTTGAAATCGTTTTTAGTGCGCTATGATTAATCACTTTTGGGCTTAAAAAGGCAACAACACATATCCCTAAAGCGCCATCCCAAGCGACTAAATGACTTACCCCAAAACGCGATTCCCGAGAGACATTTATTGGCCGAGGCTAGTTAAAGCGTGACAAACGCTCAACTGTTTTATTAATTTTTACAAACCTTTTCACAATGAATTGAAAAATCAATAATAAAACATGAAAAACGAATAAAATGATGTGAAATTCGCTTTGTTACATTTGACTAACGGCTGGTTGACGGTAGGAATAATAACTAAAATAATGTCCCACAGCTGTTCCCGCCCTTCTTCCTGTAATCACTGTTATCTTTAATTATTCAGTTATTTGCCGTACCTACGCATTATAATTTATAATAATTATTTTAGTATATCTCTTGATTTAGGTATTGAATATTAGTGATGATGAACGAGCGCATCGTCAAATAAATAGATAAATTACAATAATATTTGAATTATATTGTGGCTGCTACAATGCTTCGTTTATGACCGTATTAATATATTATATCGACATGTCACCATAGAGACAAGGAAATACTATTGCGCTAAAACTCTCTTTGTTTGCATTGCACCGAATGCGTGTATAATAATAATATGTTATCATATACATACGTCGTATTATTTTATTATATTAAATGTCTACAGTTTTCGATGTTTGCAAAACATTATATTCGAACGTGAAATAATAATAATAATCAGGCATTTATTATTTAAAATAAAAACCTTTTTAAATTGTATTTACATTTAGGTATGTTTCAATATGGTATATTAGATGAATAGAATATTATCTGCACTAATTGGTTCATCATTCTGCCAAATAAAAATTATTAGTTGATTTGAATTTATAGATACGTACCTGTATAAAATACATGCCTGGTGTATATCTCGTAATAATTTTATATTATAATATATAGCTGAGCTTTTTTAATATTATAAAACAGTATTTATGTATTTTTGTTTCTGCCCGAATATGTTAAATGAAGCATATTATGTTCTATTTTTAATTTTAATAATGTCTTCTTTTACATATTACTAATTAGGCTTTTAACTATTAAAGTATTCAATGCTTTATTTTTATGCTTATAATATAATAATTAGTGACCTTTATAATAAAATATGTAATTAATAAACAACTTGGTTTCTCGTTTAGTCAATGGTGTGTAAATAATGGTAGTGATTTTAATGTTATGAAATTAATAAAAAAAAGATGTAGGTATATGGTATACCTACTATGTTTTTTTTATATTTTTATTATATATAAATATTATGAAATTATTACCCTAATCTATTTAAAATTACTTTTATAGTTTTATATAATATAATGAATGTGCCTATAATATTATGCTGATTCTAAATTAATGTTAGTAATGAATACATTTTTATAAACTTAAATCTATTAAAAGAGTACACTGAAAACGTTTTTGAAAGGATTTTATTTAGAAAAATATTATTGGATTTTTAAAATTACTTAGTCGACCCAATTATTGTAATAATAATAGCATTAAGGTAACCCATTTTTGTATTTTGACTAACTTTTGTGTTTAAAACTAATAATTAAAATTTATTCAGTTTTAATTACGATCAAACTAACCTACCGATCCATTTCTTTAATTTGTATATATAAAAAAAAAATTAATAATTTATATCGGTTGATTATCAGTTGTACTATTATAAAACTAATTGTAAACTATAATTATTTCTAAAAAACTTTGTACATATATACTATTATTATATAGTATGACTGTATGAGTTACCTATCCTTATAAGATTTACTGCATAATATTTTACGATTACACTAATCGCATACGCACCAAAACGTACACGATAAAGGTGCTAGGTGCAGTCTAGTTTGTTTATTCTGTTTAATCAGTCGCTTAAATAAATATGAAAAAAATAATTGTTTTAGACTTACTGTAATAATAATACAGATTAGATTAGAAATTTGGTTCATTCATCCACGGAACAGACATTTGTGTGGGTATAATAATATAACAGTTAAAAAATGTTGAGTGTTTTTTTTATTTTTATATATAGGTATAACTACTTTTTTGTTCGTGGTTATCATTTCGATTTCGTAATGCGTGCAATTTGAGTAGTGTGCAAGGCTAACAAAAATAATAATAATAAAACAAAAATACAGAAATGGTAGGTGACGTCAATTACAATTGTATCAGACCATTGGGGGTCGAATGGTCGATTGGTATTTTTTTTTTTTTTCAATCGGAATACCACAGTCCGTAAATAAATTAAGAGGCTAAAATATCGTCGTCACTGCGGTCGAGTGGTGTGGCGAGAGATGCTCGGGAGGGGGGCTGAAAATAATCAATTTCTATTAGGCCGTACGGGTTTGGCAGCGATACAATATCGACGAGGCGAAAAACGTGTCTATTTGGCCCTCTAGGACAGCCGTCGGTTGGTCCTAAAAAAAAAAATCTAAATTAAATAAAACAAATAAACGCATGAGCCGAATCATCAAAGAATATTTTTTTTTATAATATATAATACGTGTCATTATCAAAAAGAAGAAATAAATGTGTATATAAAAAACGAATGTACAGTGGTATGGTCATTAGGTTATTGCTGCAGTGTCGTGTTCTCCGGAAACTACTGCGTAGCGTACGAAAGGGTGTAACGGTGGGGGGAGGGTGTTAGAAGACTCGGTCGTAGTTGTATAAATATAACTTTTTTTTACTAGTTTTTTTTTTTTTTTATCCGTTTAGTTTTTTTCTTTTTGAATGAAATTACGGTCACCACGTGGTCACAAGGCAGCAGTTTCGCGTTGTAAATCAAAAAAAATAAAATAATAAAAATGCTCATGTTATTTTGTCGGCAATCGGTATATGACGTATACGATGATGGGAGGGGGTGCATTTAAATCATCGTAAACCTACATATACAAGCTTACCTTGAACTTTGCGGTATATAATATATTATTGTATATTATGTGTATTATCGTCTACATAATAACATACCCATGTTTAGGTTAGGTTAGGTTATATGTATAATACTACGCTTATTGTATGTATATATTTGAAGAAAAATCGTAAATTATTAGAAGAAAACAAATCGTTGTTTGAAATTAACAGTACGGTTTTATGTACAATGTTATCTGTAATACTTTGCACAATAAAATTAAAATTATATGTTTAAACATTTTTTTTTTGTTTCGATAATGAAATTGAAATTTTTTCAACAATTATAACTTTTCGTATATAGATAGCATTCGCAAGTAGGTACACGTGGGTTTACTGCATGTTTAAATACATTTGGACTATTTATAGCAATCTACTCATTTATAGTGCTGATATACGTTAACATAATGTTACACCTAAATAGGTAGGTAGTGAATTTCATGATTTTGCATTTAATTTATTCATTGGTACCTATTAATTATTTTAGGCTTGTATAATATATATCATGTTTGCACAATCTGTAAAAAAACAATTTTATTTCAGTAACAGACATATTGGATATTATTTGTATTTTTTTAGGTGTTGTTGCATTCATAATATTTCATACATAAATTTGATTTTTTTGTGGACTTTTTCAAATCTATAAATAATTATCTATTATTACCTATGGTGGAAATTAGATAAATATAGAGTTAGTATTTCTTTCCTCACAGTATATTGTGTGCATATTTCATGATTTTTCACAATTTGCGATTGATATAATAACATGTAGGTTAATCAATGTGTATTTATATATAAGTTCATAATATAACATATTATACAACGCAGCGTTCATTAGATGGCAATATTATAGTATTTATATAGGTACAGGGTTTCTCGAAGGACTATACATTTTTTGATATCTAGAAATGTTTATGACTATTTTACGTCGGTATACCACCAAAAATACGAACTCGCGGCGGTCGGTGTATAAAAAATTCGGATCTCCGTCCAGTGCCTATACTTTTTACTGCTCGACGACGAGCCGTGTTTCGCAGCGACTATGCGTCATCCCCTGGAATTAGACGCGTGTAGTCTTTAACCGGAAGAATGCGCATTTGTTGATTTGTTTGTTTTTACGGCCAGATATCTTTGTCTATAACGAGTCTTTCAATGTTTTCTCGTCGCAGAAAAAAATACGACGACAACGAATATAAAACGCGCGACACCGTGACGGTGACTATCATAATATATAATACAAAATTATAGCAATTACAGTAATTTGTCCACGTGGTGGGACGAAACGTTTTCAGATTACTCACCAAACTCGAAAACCTGTCGCACAGCTTGGAAAAGTCAAAAATTCATAATCGTCTGCCGGCGTATTTGTTTTTGGGAAAATCAGAAAATTTGAACGGCCCGTCGTGATCGCGTCGCCTACGAATGTTGGTTCGTCTCGTTGCTCCCTGTACTATTTACTGTATTATAATATTAATTTTATGTTAGAATTTGTTCACGATTCGTTTAACATACCGTCAGACTGCGAAATGTAATGCACTATTATGAACCATAACCGCGGTACAATTTGACACGCCGGACGTGAACCTTGAACACGTCTTTTGAATCAGATTATACGAATATATAATATTGACTTCGAGCCCAAGTCAGGTGGGAATCGGGCGAATGGTATATCATCGCTATCATTATAATAATATAGGAAATTACAAGGCAAATCCAGTAACGAAATTTGATTAGACATACGGTTTCAATGTCTCGTCCGATTTTATATCGGATCGCCAACTCGGTGCCGGATATTGGATCCAACTAATTTACATATTATTATGTAACAGAGTTCCGTTCCACAAATTTAGTTTTCACTATGTATTCTAATTTTAATAAATTATAATATTACGTTTACTGATAAAATATCCGTTTGGATAATCCAATTAAAATAAAATGGGCTCGAGACTCGAGTGTCATACACAGGCCAGAAATCAGCAATAAAAATGTATAATTATTTCATACAAATAGACTTGTTATTAATGTATTGTATTTTTTATTTTTTCAGGTGGTGCTTGTGTTCATTTTAAGTATAGCATCTCTAATTATATATTTTATCGACGCCTCCAAGTAAGTATAACAACATAAGTTGTAATGCACTTATAGCTGTTTCCAAAGAACCATTCATTTAAATACCGGTTTTTTTTCCAGCGAGGAGGTTGAACGATGCCAAAAGTGGAGTCACAATGTTACTCAACAAGTAGATTTAGCGTTCAATATTTTTTTTATGGTTTACTATTTTATAAGAGTAAGTATTTTTTGTTCTTAATTAATGTTACATAATTGAATTGTTCTCCTCAGAGAGACACGAGTCTAACTATAACATATTTTTTTAGTGAAAATCATTCATTCTAACTTCCAATAACTGTACGAAACAACCATTCCGATTTTAATTCTTAAAAATATTGAAATTCTTCATTACATTTACATGATATTCACACAACACTTTTATTTTTTTCCTATGAATATATTGTAATGAATTTGGTTTAGAAAATTAAAAAAAAAAATTAAGATAAAATGTTATGTAATTAGTAAAAAATAATTTTAAAAGTGTGCTTAAATCTCCCTTCTTCCCTATAGTAACTAGAATGAAGAATTCAAATATTTTTTTAAAACAGTCATAGAAGCATTGCCACGTACCATTGTAATTTATTAGTACCGTCCGCTAAAGTGAATTACAAACTATTTTTTTTCATTCGTCACAGCATAGTAAGTTGACATATTATTATGCGTGCAAGTGCGTAAAATCGTACCCTTTACGTTTACTTAACTCGAATGCATATCTCACACTAATTATAATTTACGACTAATACAATGGCATGGTCAACAGCTAAATGCATATTATGATGTTGTCTAGAAAAATGTTCCTATAGTAGTCGCAATGGGCCCCTTAATTGGTATTTTTTTTATTATAAGAAGATAACTTGTTGTCCACAGATATTTAAAAAAATATTAAATATAGTCGTGACATTGTATGATTACATAAAATATACAGTGAGATAACATTTAAGAATAGGGGATGCAATTTTTTTTATACTCACATCAACGTTCTATAATAACTGAAAAATTTACATAAATAAATGCGAAAATGAGCAAACGAAAATTAAATTGATATTATCTTGAACGATAGTAAAAATTTTTACAATGCAATTTCCTGTTTGCTTTTATGACTGTTATAAAATTTAAATAATTTACATAATGTAATTCGTTATTTATGCATTGTATAATAGGAAATTCTTTAAATGAAAATTTAAATAACATGAAATGCTGATGAGAGTTTATAAGTTGTATAATAGTATTCCCGTGAAGAATATTTTCGTACTGGAGTAAAGTTATCGTCTTTTCTGGTCTATTATGGACTAGCGAATAGCTTTAATAAAAGCAATGGCATCAAGTTCACAGTAATTTACAACTTAATTGCAGACTGAAAAAGTGCAATGCATCACAATATACACAGCATCCTAAAGTTATTAAATACTAAATAAATATTAAAATGTATTCTTGTACATTAGGCAGTTTAATCGTAATCGTATTTAGAACAACAATATTATTAAGCTATACGCATTATAATCATAATATCATTGTAACTATATTTACACAATTTTAATAATATTTATTTCCAGATTTAAAAAAATAATGTTTTCTATTTTGTTTATAGTTTATAGCCGCCAGTGATAAGTTATGGTTTATGTTAGAAATGTACTCGTTTGTAGACTACTTCACGATTCCACCGTCGTTTCTTTCGATATACTTGGGTCGAACTTGGATCGGTAAGTGCGATCAGTTGTTTTAAGAAAACGATAGTAACAAAATATACCGTTTTATTGTACCTTATTAGTTATTACCCTATTAGATCAGGAATATGTATAATTTAATATTATCGTTCTGACCTTCGAAATAAACATAGATTTGCTCGTTTTTTTTCTAGGTCTAAGGTTCCTCCGAGCTCTGCGCCTAATGACAGTGCCTGATATTTTGCAATATTTAAACATTCTAAAAACGTCGAGTTCAATTCGACTTGCTCAACTCGTGTCTATTTTTATATCCGTGTGGTTGACCGCCGCCGGAATCATCCATCTCGTAAGTACTACCTACTCAAACAGCATTTAATTTAATTATGTTTTTTGTTTTATTTTTTCTGATTGTGAAAATAATTAATCGCCCCATAAAAGTCAACAAGAAAGCTACGATAAAATTGTCTACCTATTGTCTGACGTTACAATTTCCTCTGAAATAAACGTCGAATAAAGGTCGTATCTTTGAAGAGTGTTGTGATGTTTAAACACTATATATTATTATCATCGCATTGCCAATTTTTTTCATAGTATATTAATTACGCCTACACACAAAAAATAACGTTTCGAACGAAGTAAAATAATTGGAATAACACAATAATAATATGTGGTGTGTGTATTAATTTATTTAACTTAAATTATATATAAAATTTGAATTGTCCGATGTATGTGAAATTTATCCACGAGAATTGTTGATTTACCAACGAAACTATAGTTAGGTACCTAGTATATAGTTAGGTATCTGGTATATGCGACAATAAAAATTGTGCAAATGCACTCTTACTTGGACTCGTACCTATATCAAACTCGTTCTTAGATACGGCCTTGGTCCCAAAATATATTACTAAACCGACAACGGTGTTTGGAATATTTTAGCTGGAAAACTCGGGAGATCCATTTGAGTTCCAAAACCAGCAACGGTTATCATACTGGACTTGTGTGTACTTTTTGATTGTCACCATGTCCACGGTCGGATATGGAGATGTGTTTTGCCAGACTATTTTGGGCAGAACTTTTCTAGTATTTTTCCTACTCGTCGGCCTCGTAAGTGATATGTTTCTTTTTTAATTACATTATATTTTAATTTCTTATATTTTGCCTCTTGTTTACATTAAGTGTTAAATAAATGTAATAGTAGAATCACGTAAAATATAATGTCACGTGCCACGTGAATATAGGACGTATAATATATATATATGTATATATATATATAATAGGTCGTTATTCTTTGGTTAAATAATGACTTTATTACACAATCGGGGACGATAATATCGTAATATTTGCAAAAAAAATAGTAAAAAATACAATATAATTAAATAAAATGTACTAAAAAAATCAAATAACAAAAATTAAAAAAAAAAACAACAATTATAATACTATCTACCGTTGTCACTTCTTATAATATGTTTTGGCGGTGCATGAGTGCTGTTCGTCTAAGTTCGCTTAAATAATATTCGAATTTAGCATTGATAATAATATAATAAAAAAAAAATACAACAAACAAATGGATGCATTTTATTTTATAAAAATCACTAAACAGTATGTAATAGAATTTTTACGTACAATAAATAATACATTACAATCATAAGAAAAAAATATCTGAACAATATATTTTATTTTTACTTTGCGCTAAATACAAAATTATATAATATTTATTTGTACTAAAAGATTTAACTATTACCTAAACTAAGAATAAACGAATAATCTTTGTGTGGCAGAAGCTTTCAGCAGGTAAAACGCTATAATACACGTATTTTTTAGTTAGATTTATTATTACTATTATTATTTTTTTTTTTTTTGAAAGCTCTAAAAAAGCTGGCTGTTCATTTTTTTTCACACACACATTAGCATTACAGAGTATGAGCATCAACAAAAGCTCCAGTTTAACCCTCCCCACCCGTACGGTATTTGCCTCTGAGAGACAAATTGGAGTAAAAGGTCATACACAATTTTATTTTTTATTATTATTATAAATTATTTCACTATACAAATATCCACTATAGTTATTATAGCTCATAATGCAGACCAATAGACTAATATTAAATCATAGTTTATAACCTATACATAATAATATGTATATGTATTTTTTTTATTTATTGACATAGTTTTGCTTCGTTTACATGTACTTGAGGCCTTTTTTTCTTCTGGGTGCTTTTTATTGTTGTCGTATAATATATATTATAATATGTTATATTATATATATAATATATATAAAATTGATATGTCAAGGTAACCGCTAAAATGCTTGGCAGCTTATTGAACGTATACGAATCGTTAATCTATTATTTCGCTGTACAATAATATCCGTTTAAATTTGTATGTACGCGCTGTTTAGCTTTGGATTTGCATGGACTGCGTGGTTGTTTATAATGCCGAGGGTGGTTATGGCGCGCTGAATCAATTATTTTTGATTACATTTATCGCAGAACACGACTGCAGTTGCCGAAATAATATTATAACATTTCGAAGTTACCTATTATTATTATTACAGTGCATGGAATTCGTTCGATCATATTGTTATTGTTATTACATTATTATAGTAGAACGATATATTTTAGGAGAGTTCAATGACGTGTGTTTGTATTCATCCACAAAAACTCATAATACATAATAATATGTAATAAAATATATATAACACACACGCATATACGTGTGTGATGCGTCGACCGCCTGCATACGTTATTTATGTAGAATTTTCATACGTGTTCTGTAAAATTATTATAATTAATCTAATTATATTCACTTACCTAAAATAAGTTATCATTTTTTATCATAATAATTAGTATAACTACTATAATAACGTATATTATATCAATAACGTTGTTGTTATACGATGACCGTTGAAAATATATTTTTATTATTGCATATTATTATGCTGGACGAGTTTGTACATTACACTGTCATGATTAATCATATTATAGATATTATGTATTGTATATTTTGTATATATATTTTAACATAATTTATTATTATAATACATAATATTATACATTAATTTTTATTTTTATTTTTTATATCTATTTTGTTTTATTATCACTTAGGCAATATTTGCTAGTAGCATACCAGAAATTATAGAACTCGTAGGAACTAGATCAAAGTATGGTGGAGAGTTCAGACATGAACATGGAAAGAGGTATATACAAATAAACACGTAAAATGGAAACCATAATAATTTTTTTTTTAATTTTGTCTGCCACCTATTTAGATGATTTTTATTTTTAATTTCATCATGATGCGTTTGCTAATGACCTACATTTTTAACGAAATCCCTTTTTTAAAAAGATGTTTTCTATTTCATTTTCTTTTCTTAACTAACTGAAAATATTATAATTATTATTTTAACTATTCTTGGCGTTTTTATTATTTTTTATTGACCGGTCGCATTTTTTGCATATACAATTAATATTATGAAAAAAAACCTCTGTTTGCACGTAATTTGTTTTATTTTTTTCTTACTCTTGGTTATGCCCTATTTATTTTATTTTTCTATCTCACAATATGATTTCTGTCTGCTGCATTAACCCTGTATTTGTACCATATATAGTTCAATATGAAGGTCATAAAACATTGAGGTAATAACACAAAATGTGGACTAATATTATACAATATAAGGTAACACATAAACAATTATGTGTTACCTTAATGGGAATCTTAATTAAATTATTATTATTGGCGAGATTTGATTTTAGAAATGTACAACTATAATGTAAATAGTTATGTATAGTTAGAAACAATTAAATTAAACTATTGATAATAACTATACAATAATATAATACCCATCAATGACCTTTTACTCTGTGCAAGTATATAGATTATCAGAATCACGTTTTCCAACGTGACTTTGATTATTGAACATAAACACAAAAATAAAATCGTACCTACAAATACCTAGTTATTATTGGTTTCAATGAGCAATGTTATATATTATTTGAAATTCTTAACGTTATTTTTTAAATTAAATTATTATTGCTATTATATAATAAATAATAATATTATAATTTTTTTTATACTAAAATAAGATTTGAACATCACATAATATTAATTTGTGTGTAATGCAAAATCTAGAAAGCATCATCTATGGGTTTTCACAAAAAATAAGTTACTAAGTAAGATGCACTAATAGAAAGCTAACTACGCTAATACTATTAAAACAATTTTTTTTATGTACACCGAATATTATATAATATATTCTATACAACAATAACATCATAATTATTTATAACATATATTAATTTTATGTCTGTATACTCAACGAAAAAAGTTTAAATGTATTATTGTATAACTCCACGTGCGATTAACCTTTTAAACTTTTACACAAAAAAAAAAAAAAAAAATGGGTCACTGGGTTTGCTGCGGTCGGCGTACCAGCCGCGGCGACACCGACGACAAAATGTCTTCGGCGCGTCACTGATGAATGATTGCAATGTCGTTTTCATGTTAAATGTTTTATGGTTATTTGGCTATATACTATACTATATTATACTAGTTGTAGACCTGACGTTTAGCCGATACGATATACTTACTATGTACACGCATAATAATAATTAATCGGTTCTTTCGATTACGTCGGAAATAATCTTCTTTATTTCTTTGCCAATCCATTATTCTCTATCTTCATCCCTTCTCTCTCTTACTCTATCTCACCCTCTCTGTCTCTCTTTGTTTCCTCTATCTATCTCTTTCTCTCTCTCTTTGTGTCTCGAAATTCTATATCATCTGACGATGTGAACGGGAAAAAGACTTAACACGACTGCGTTTAAAAGATATTAATGTCTTTTTGAGCGAAGCGCAGGCGACGCCATTCGCCGGACAACTTGTTATTTCGTCGATCCCGTCGGCTGGCAATTGTACGACTGTTACAACAATAATATATTATTAATACATCGGTCACGTCGATAGATGATAATATGTTTCTTCGTTTTCAACGTAATCGGACGAACCACGGGCGCCAAAAAAAAAAAAAAATAATAATAATAAAATACATTCAAACACACGATCTTAGAAAAATGTATACACGATTTGTTATAATATAGTGTTTTTTTAAAAAAAAATTATTTTATTTAAAATTATTATTTTCATTATTTTTTTTCTCTTTTTTGTTGGTTTTTGTTTTGTTTTGTTTTTATTTTTGTTTGGGGTTTTTTTTAATATTATGTTAATATTGTATTGTTAACCGAACGGTGATAGGCTGTGATGGCAAGCTGGATACCCGAAATCACCGAGCTCGCTGGCAACAGGAAGCGATATGGTGGGGAGTACAAGCGAGAAAGGCGAAGGCAAGAATCGCCAATAAACTATTATTTTTTTTTTCGTATTTCGTACATTACATAATATATTATATATAATATATAAATATATATTATATACCATAGTATATTTATCATTTTATATTTTTATTTTTTTAATTTGTTATTTACAAAAAAAAGTAATCTTCTGAAATAACTCGGACCGCATTTGTTATACGCTTCGATGGGGTTAATAATATTTTCCTTTAGTCTTTCACGATCGATTAGATTGCATTTTGTTCGCTTAACGCTACATTATATATTATAATTTTATACATATATATATATAATTTTTTTAAATTTGGAGTATAACGCAAAATGGAAACAATGTATTTTCACGGAGTATTTCTGCGATACGATTTTTATGAACAAGTATTTTTTTGTTTTATTTTATGTTTTTTTTTTTTTAAAAACGACAATCGTGCAAAAAACGTTGGGCTCGGTCGTCCCGAGGGTGTTTCCATTTATGATGCCAAAATTACGTCCTCTATTAGGTGTTACGGTTTGATAATAATATTATTATGGTGTGTATACCTTATTTGCTAAATATTTCGGAGCGTGCTTTGCCTATTTTAAAATGATTACAACAATAATAATTGCTACAACAATAAAACAATCGATCGATGCGAATTGTTATTATTTGATTTCTATTATTGTTGTTTTTATTACAATAAATAAAAAATTATGCGACCAATATTAGTTAAAACCTGTGGAAATTAATTTATTATTTCTGTGGTCTGTGGATAATACAATAATGCTAATGTTACTATTACAATAACTATTTTTATTATTATTATTATTATTGTTATTACTATTACTATAACTATTACTAAAACTATATACTTAGTATTATTATTATTATTATGATAATTATTATTACTATTATTATAGTAAAATGCGCGGTACGGATTTTCCGAGACGGCTGCCGCCGCGCCGCTGCCGTAACGGTCGTTTCGGAATAAAATGTGATTTTCTGAGGGCCAAGCGTAAAAACAGATGTTGATCTGTGGTCTCGTAGGTGCAATCGTCACGTGTATATGAGATTCAAGCTAAAAATATAATATTAGTTTGTTGTTCAGCCAGGCCGTGAAAATACATTGTCACATAAACATCACGCGACATCTACCATCGTAGCCAAATCAGTTATCTTGGTGGCATGAACAAAATATTCCCTAACATAGTCGAAAAAAAAATAGTTTAGAATATATATATATAGTAAACAATATCTAAAATTTAGATGTTAGATTCGTTATTATATTATTATTATTATTATTATTTATTTATTTATTTTCTATTTTTTTGCAAACCCAATACATGTAGAATTCGCACTTAATAGCTTCATTAGTTTTGTCAGTAATAAAAACATAATATACATAATATCAATATATTATTGTCATAGGATATTACTTTTCCTCATGAATAACATTTTTGTTTTTTTAAGCATTATTATCTAATTTTTTTCGAATATTACGTGCCATGAAAAAATGTAGAAAATATCTAACCATATATATTTTATTTATCTAATTATTTATTTATTTATTTATTTATTATTATTTTTGTAATATTTTTTTGGATACTTGAAAATTAAAATGAAAGTTTATATTTTGTTTTTAAACAACTCGGCGCGGATATATATTTTTAAAATATTTTATTTTCGTCATGAAAAAAAAAATAGTAATCATTTTGATAACTAGATAGATTTTAAAACAAAAACAGGGACAAAGGTGCTTTACTAGTAACAATAAAGGTAGTTAAATTTTTTATATTTTATTTCGTATTTTTAAGACGCTGACAAAAGTAAGGTGCCTAAAATGAGATAACAGTTTTTTCCGCCACACAGTTTTATTTTTTATTTTTTATTTTATTTTTTATTATTATTATTATTATTTCAAACTCAAAATGTTAAAATAGCAGGTGCATTATTATGAGTTGTTGTGTGTTTCATATTTTGTTTTTTGCATTTTATTTTGTTTGTACACCAAGAAACATTGGCTCGTTGGTAGATTTCCGAATGAATCATAACAATAATAATTATACACTCACATTATCTAACCAAAAACTAGGATAGAATAGCTATTACAAAAAATAAATAAAAAATAAAGCATGAATAATTTTTTTTGGAATGTAACCGTTTTTTTTTAACAAGACTAAAATATTTCGTAAGGTTTTGTAAGCGTGAATTTATTGAAATTATATCAAAATGTATAGAAATAATTTCAAATTACGATGTATTATAGTTGTTTTTACGTAAATACCTAACAAAGTGTTACTGCTGATCGCTAACAAGCCACGTTTCTTTAGGTGTGCTCTCTTTAGGTGTTTTATTCCTTAAAAAAAAAAATTAATTAAAATTATTTTTTAAATGTACGTTTTTTTTTATTATTTTTGTTTTTTAATTTCAAAAATACAATAATTTTAGGGTATTATTATTGGCGGTAAAAACTGACAATATGATCTCAAAAAAAAAAAAAAGAAAAAAATACTTAATCGTAAAAAATTAAAAACATTAAAATATAATTATAATTATAAAATACGGGCTTTATTTTGGTACTAACAGATGCATACTGAACGGAACTTTAACGATCCTACCCGAATGCTTCCGACTAACCGTTCTCATTTCGTTCAGTGTTAGTCTGACTGTCATCGTGCACTCGTCTAATGCTGTCAAAAATCACACAAACATACACACACAGACACATATTCTTATATAATATACATATACACATAAATACATAATAATATATACACTAGCACAGGCGAATGTAAACATTCACACAAACACCACATAAATAAAAAAAGTAATAGGTTCTTATGTGATAACAATATACGTTCTAATAATAATTATAACGTGGCGCAATTTTCTCATGTATGTTTCTTGAAATTTTGAACTATCCTTGAATGATTTGGGGTTCCTTAGGCGATTTTTGCGAGTTGTATACCCGAGATAATTGACCTGATCGGAACTAGACCAAAATACGGAGGAACCCTGAAGAATGAACGTGGAAGGAGGTAATATTTTACATACCATACATATATATATATAATTAGCATTTATACACCTTTATATAATAATATTAAGTACTTTATTTTTTTTTCATTTTTTTTTTTTTTACTAAGCTTCAAGCTTTGAACAATATTTTTCTACGGATTTATAGGCCTACGATATTCAGCGTCAATTAAACTAAAGCACGTTTTTCTATATTCTAAAATAATTTTCTTCTTTTTCATCACAACATGATATTAATAATATTTAATATGATACATGATCGATTTACATTATCCACGTATATGTATATACGGATAGTACCTGATAAGAATATTGTACTATGAGTACACTGTTTACGGATTACCATGCAACTTTAGCTACCGTGCCGAGTTGCTAAATTAAATGCAATTCAACTGTTGTGTGGCTGAAACGTCATAAATAACACAAATTCGCAAAGGAATAGGTTAAATTTGAAGAAAAAATAACGTATACATATAATAATATGTATATGTATATTAATTTTTGTTGTTGTTTATAAATAACTGCACGTAACAATATTAATTTTGCCTGAACCCTATTTTTAGACCAAAAATATTAATATTAATGTAAATATCACTGATTGTAATATACAAACTATTATATTATTATTATTATTATGTAGCTTGAACATATTCAGTAAACACGCTTAAATCCGTAGTGTCTATACCGATGGCAAAATAGTAAAAATTAATGTATCAATAACTTTATTGTTTATATGTTTATTTATATTTTTTAGGCGAAATTACATAAACAAATGTAACCGTGTTAAAGCAGTTTGACATATTATTATTAATAATTTGTTTTCAAAAGCTGTGTGAACTCTACGGAACGTAGAGTTCACACACCACATGATACATTTATATATACATATAACAAACTCGTACTTTTTGATTTAGTTATTTCCTGTTATTTCCTGTTTTTAATTGATTATTTTTCAAAAATGCACTTCACCCGAGCAATCATCATGCTTACATACATAATATTATTACGTAGTCTCATCCTGACTGTTTTATTAGGATTTGACGTAGTGCCCCTCGTCGGTGCATATACAATATTTTTAAATCTTATTTTTATTTTGATCAGTTTTTATTATAATTATTATAATTTCTCTTAGAATTATGTAAATATATACATTAATATGATTTTATTCCTATAAAAACAGGCACATCGTCGTTTGCGGACACATTACCTACGAGTCAGTGTCGCATTTTTTGAAAGATTTTTTACACGAAGACAGAGAGGACGTAGACGTGGAAGTGGTATTCTTACACAGGTACGACAAAACAGATCAATATAATATTGTATTTATTTAAACAATTATAATGACAAAGTAATAAATAATCAATAATGAACGATGGTTAAAAAAAAATACGAGACACAATTAATATATCTGTTGAAATCACGTTTTAGATCTTTACTGCCAAACTATATATGATCATGTACATGTATTTCATTATGATATATACCATAATACCTATATAAACGTTTTTAAGTCGAAAAATTAGGTACGACGTTGTGTGTAATTTGCAGAAAAGAGCCAGATTTAGAATTGGAAGGGCTGCTCAAACGTCACTACACCACTGTCGAGTTTTTTCAGGGTACAATGATGAACGCAGTAGATCTAGAGAGGGTGAAGGTAAATACCCACTCTCATCCTGATTCTTACTGTCGACGTTTTTTCTTATCGATTTGTGCTCAGTTTCCATACATAGATCAATATTATTATTATTATTATAACAGCTACATGTAGTCTGATACGAAATAGAAACAATTCTTATTAGTTCTAGAGATAGATTATAATATATTGTGTATTGGTATTATATTATATACGAACTGATTTTCTTAAATTTTAACACTATTTTTTTTTGAAAAGTATTAATGGATTTGGAATTGGATTTTTTTACACAATTCGAAGTCATTACAAAACAACGTTTTTGATAAAAAATTACATTTTACAATTTAGTCGTCAACATATTTAAAGTATTTCAATCCTTTGAATGACAGCATAATATCTTAAATCATAATATTCCGAATCAGAATATTTTTCTGAGAATTTTGATGGTTAAAAATCGAATTTCGAAATAGTTGTTGATTATTTTTAAGTATTTAAAGTATTAACGAGCTGAGTGTTTCAGCTTTACCTCGTAACTGTTGGTTCACTTCTCCACTCAACGTAACTCGAAATACTTACAACTTATTAACTACTAGTTTGAATTTGAATTTGTATGTATTAAAATTCTCAGAAAATGGGAAAGTAAAAATATGTGCAGTTGTTAAAAAAAGAAAGAAATTGAAAGATAATAATGGTGAAATATAGAACAAAAAATATTGTTTTGCAGACTTCAAATTATTTAAATAAAAGTTGTTTCCAAAAACGTTAGCAATTCTCGAGAAAATTAGTGTTTAACTTTAAAAAAATTACCTCGTATATTATTTATGTACACTATATAATAAATATATATATAATATATATATGTATATATGTATATTTGTGTACAATATTTATATATATAATATATATATACATATATTATATAGATACGTATATTATATAATTATTCATAAATTTTGTTTTAAATAATAATCCTTTATTTATTTACACCGAACATTAACTATTATCGTCATTTAGATTTGTTAAGCCTCTTGATCAAACAGTATTTACATATTAGTATAGGCTATAACAAAGCCGTTGAAACTGTAAAGAGTTAATGTATTTTGCTTTGAACCATGTATTTAGCTGTCATTTATTATATATTTATATATATACACCCATATATATATACTTATATATAAATACAAATACTAAACACTTAGGACGGGAACTTGAACAGACCTTGACGATGGTAATGTTTTTTTTTTTTATTATTATTATTATTATTATTTGAACCAGGTAGATGAAGTTTTTGTTTTACACCTATATATAATATTATATATAAAAGGAAAGTAGTTTAGTATTGGAGAAGTGATTTTTTCTGAAATCCATACACTGTCCCTATAATATATATGTAGATGTATATTATATATGTGTGCAGGTTCGAACTGGCAGAAGCATAACAACTCGTTTGTGGCTGCTATTATAACATAACTAAAAAAAAAAAGAAATAATAAGAATTATATTATTACTTATATAGCGTTTATATAGCCGTTTATTGATTAAATTATTGTATCTATTTTTACCACCTAGTGACTAGTTAGATACTTTGAACGGATTTCTGAACCATAGATTTTATATTGTTGATACTTGATTTATATGATATTTTATATTATAAATAATTACGATACAGTGTGCAATATATAGAAGACATGTCAGTATTAGTTGTGCTTCAATTTAGTTATTTTTGGTATTTTCCAAACCGTAGGAAGCCACCTGACCTGGAACTGGAAGGACTTTTCAAGCGACATTTTACCACTGTCGAGTTCTTCCAAGGTTCTATAATGAACCCTATTGATTTGCAAAGGGTAAAGGTATGTCCAAACAAATGGCTTTAGCACAAATTGAATGACGGTTGCAATTTTTGGATTGGTATGACGCTGGTGATGGATTTTTGTGATTTAAACAAATATATACATAATATTAAATATGTTTACATATATACTTATATTTGCATTATATTTATACATAATATATATAATAAGCGATGTATATAAGTGTATATGTATATATATATTATTAACTTACGAACATTTTACACGATGCTCACGTGGCTCGAAATAATCAAACGAACCGAACTGTTAATATAATGTTTAACGCTAAACGACGACTGTGTTTTTTATGATTTTTTTGTTTTCGTTTTTGTTTTTGTTTATAAGTACGATGTTTTTCAAAAATTCGTTTTAACGGCGCATGCTTTTATATATTGTATTCTATTGAGAAGAAAAAAAAACATACGACAACCGTCAACAACAGACCGGACCTTACTACCTTACCTACCGAACTCGACAAAATAAGACATTTTCACTGCCCAAATATAAAACGCATCATTTCATTTCATCAACATTGAATTATAATATTGTATATTATTATATTATTATAGAATATACATAATATTATAAGATAATCATACAATCATCGCATAGTTAGCTGCATTAGTAATTGTTCACATATGATAATATATTATTATAATAATGTATTCGTTACACAGTAGTGTAAAATATTGTCTCTCACACGCGGTATATTATGATATTATTATACTCTTTACTCATACACGTTTTAGTAAAATTACGTTCTACCAACGCATCTTGTTCAAAAATCAAACATTTTATAATATTTATAGTTATAAACTATATTATGATAATAATAAAATAATAATAATAATAATAATAATAATAATAATAATAATAATAATAGTAATAATAATAATAATAATGTTAATAATACGCGTCGTGTAGTGCTGTAGACATGTTATTATTTTACCGTAATCGTGGTCGTCCATTGTCGTCAGCATGGTATTCATGTGTTTTGTGTATTTGTGTGCGTATATAATAATATTAATAACTTAGTGCATGCGTGTGTGATATCTGTAGCTGAACTCATCATAATATTAAATAATATTATTATACTATTTTTTGGAAAATGAGCTTTAGTGTTTAACGTACATAAGTTAAACGAAAAGTAATTTTTATATTCGATATACGCGAACAATGTTGTTGCTGTTAATTTAATCTGTATACTATTATATACAATAATATGTACATAGAATCAGACGATCAGTGTAAAACGCCGGTAATGACGTTTCAGGTCCACGAGGCTGATGCCTGTCTGGTGTTGGCAAACAAGTACTGCCAGGACCCGGACGCTGAAGACGCTGCGAACATAATGAGGGTCATTTCTATCAAAAATTACTCGGACGACATAAGGGTCATTATACAACTCATGCAGTATCACAACAAAGTGCGTATACGTCGCAGATTATAATTATTTTGAATTGAAATATATGATGTTGCGGGTCGCTTAAAATATAAGCTGGCATTAAAATCCGACAGGATCGCGAAATGTCTTTAATTATTTTTTGTTTAAAATCAAAATATTGATAAAATAAAACTTATTTTATTCAATCGTTATAATATAAACTAGTGTCTCGGCGTGGCGCAGTGGCTGAAATCAATCGCGAGACGTGATTGAGAGTAAGCAACGGCCGCTGCCACTAGTTCTCGGATGGGTGACCACCCGGGTTCGAAGTGCGCAAAACCTTGCCACACATGCACGTGTTCCTAACCGACCGTACCAACCGTACCAACCCCACCAACCTTACAGGCTAATGACCTCAGTCGTCGAAGCCTTAAAACCTAAAAAAAAAAAAAATATAAGCTAACGAAATCTTAGTAAACCTTTGATAAAATATTTTTATGTTAAATATATCTACATATTTTACATAATAATATACTATATGTCTATATGGATCTAAAAATCATACTAGAACCTCTTCATTCGGCTCACTGTTGAATGAAAGTAGACGCCCAGATATTGATTTCGTGAAGTGGGTGGAATTTTTATTTTGGGGTTAAAACAGTTATTTTTCGAACTACATATTTTCTTCATGGTCCTTTTGAGGATAGGTAGTTTTTTGATCTTTATGATTTACCAATAGTTACCTATCATCGGGTTTCGTCGATACGTGCCATTTTGACAGTCATGATTTTAATTTGATCGACAGGCGTATTTACTGAACATTCCGTCGTGGGACTGGAAACAAGGAGACGACGTGATCTGCTTAGCAGAGTTGAAACTTGGTTTCATTGCGCAGAGTTGTCTAGCACCAGGATTTTCCACAATGATGGCGAATCTGTTCGCCATGAGGTCGTTCAAAACGGTGAGTCATTCTAAACCAGTACGCTTGAGCTTATTAGAAAACACTTCTCTAACTCTTGTCGCGCGCACGCGCTCACATCCATCCAGAGAGGCGAAACCAAACGTAAAAAAAAAAATTCTTTTAAAAATGCTAAACGGAAAAGAAAACGTCGTAATTATGATTATAGTGTATCGTTTACCATTCACGTTGTCGATTCATGTGCATCATATTATGTAACCACAATAATATGTTTTCGATCCGTTAAATTCTGACTTCTGAGGACTCAAACCATGCGATTGTCGTCCCGACCTGCATTATAATACGTACCTATCATCATTATTATTGTTAAAATAATAAAAATTATGCATTCGTTATAATAACATAATAATAATATATTATATACCTGCACTGACACTATTAAGTATTTTTAGTGTTTTTCTCCTGTGTGTTTGTACGTTTCTGTGCGTGTGTGATCAACTATTTTAAAAACGAACCTATATATTTTAATCATATTAAAACCAAAAAAAAAAAAAAAAATTGAACCCAATTTATCGGTTGTGGTGAATAAGCGTGTTAGACGATGTCTGTTAGCAGAACACGAGGTGCGTCGTGGCACCGGATGCTATACAAACGTGGCAGAACGACTATCTGCGCGGTACCGGCATGGAGATGTATACCGAAACGCTGAGCCCGACATTCATTGGCATGCCGTTTGCGCATGCCACTGAGTAAGTGGACTTAAATAACGTGTCCAAAATGTTGTACCGGCGGCCGATACTGTTGTTGTTGTTTTTGTTGTTTTTTTTTTATATTTTTTTTAAATTTTATTTTTTCAAATTTTTATCCTTCGGAAATTGTACATGGTTTTGTGCATCTCAAGTCTGTTGTTATGCCCACGTGTTTTTTTATTTTTTTATTTTTTCGTGCGCCTCTAATATTAGACTTATCTACGATCTGCAGCATATTATGACATTTTATGAAACACTACTGTTCGTTCAACATCGCTATACATTTCAATAATATTTTATATTATATTGCCGTTCAAAGGGGCTCGACTTGAATCACGGAATACTGTAATAATATTGCACAAGCAGTGTTGGGTAACGAAATTTAAAAATATTATATTTACTGAATATAAATTACTTTTTTAGTAGGTGACGCAATAATAATTGCATTTTGATGACCGCAATCGCTGCAGGTAGGGAAATTATTTTTAAAATAGAATTTCCATGAACTACAGCGAGATAATATATAATGATTATATTCCATGCTATTCAATAATATTAGGTATGGCCAAAGCTCAAGAAAGTAGAGTGAGAAGGAGGTGTTAATTATATATTTCCATTTTTATTATATTTATTTTAAAAAAAATAAATAATTTCTCAGTTTTTGTACAGTTCAAAATGTTAAGTGTTACGTAGTAAAAAAATAGGTAGGTAAAAACACCAAGGTGACGCCCTACATTTAAATGATAAAGTAATGAGAGCTAATAAAAACTTTATGTGACGTAAAAAAAAAAATTAAATATATATTTAATGAAACATGTAACGGGTAATGTAATTGTATGTCTTTTTAAAAGTAATTTACCCAACACTGTGTACAAGTGCATAACACATACACATGGTATTATAAATTATTATAATATATTATATTAACATTACTAATACAACAACAATATCCCTCTATAAGTACTACATAATATACTAAACAAGCTACTATACTAAACACTAATAAATAATAATACATCCGAAAACTGCATCAACCCGAAATTGTTAGTTGTTACCTATATTATAATACTCTTCGTTAACCACAGAAGAGGAATTTAAATACTTTGTACGATTCGGATTTATATAAAAAAATCAGCATCACGTGAGTGTGCTCGACTACGTTTCAGAGGTATCCAGTCAAAAAAATTAGGGGAAATATATCTGAGAGATAAAAAAGGTCTAAGGAAAATATAATTGAGGAAAAAAACTTCTAGGGAAAATATAACTATAGAAAAAACACTTTCCCAAAAGATGTAGGTATAACATTTTAACAACAAATGTAAGTTATGTATAAAATAAGGTTTATTGGTGATTGAGGAGTAGGTATACCTACATAATATATTATGTCATTAAGAATTTTTCAAAAACCATTCATAATATGTCAGATTAATTGTTTATTTTACTTTTTTTACAATCAACAGCATGAATAATATGGATTGTTATTTTTAAAATAGGTGGTACTTCTCCCATCCTGAGCATATTTTCCGCATACTTTTTACCTTGGATTTATTTTCCCCAGATATTATATTTACCCGAGTATTATTTGATTGGATATTCTTACACCTAGATTCGTTGCAGCACTTAGCGGCCATCGTGTAGTCCATATTGTGGTTGTTGCCCATTATAATATGGTGGTTGGCTCTGTGTTTGAGTAGAGACCCTTTGAATGTTGTTTTCGTTTTTTGTTTTGTTTTTTTAAATTTATAAGACGATGTCTTTGATGTTGCGTACGCGATACGAACGAGAGCAAAAAAAATATAATAACTAAAAATGACCTAAGGTTAGATCCGCTTTTGGCTCTTTTTTTCGTCTTGACACGCAGCTGAAAAACCAGGGTAAACGGACCCGTTTTGCAAAAAAAAGCAATGCGCAAAAAAACACTGCTGTTTTGCGAGTCGTTCAAAAAAAAAAAATACAGCTTGCAAATTTATGATAAATTATTATTATTATTATTATTATTACTGTTGTTGTTGTTTTTGTCTTATAATATTTTTTATTATTATTATTATTATTATTATTATTATTATTGCACGTACGTACGCGCGTCTCGTAAACGCCACACGTATGCGCGTACGTTGGCTTGTCATTTTTTACGTCTGATATGGTGGACGGTTTCCCGTCCAAATTATTTATTTTTTATCATGGTGGATTTTCGTGATCACTTGAAAAATGTGTGGGTTCGACAAGATCAAAATGAAAGGGAAACAATATAATATAATAGGTAGTCAAAACAGTCTATGTAACGCGCGCGCGCGTGTATACAATATAATACATTGTACATAGGTATCTGCGGTTGAATGTTTACAGTTTTTTTACGAATCGAACGGCATTACGCAAAACATATATTAATATATATATATCATTATAGATTGTACTCAGTAGAGTGTAGATAATATAATATGTGTATCTATAGATTTTAGTATATATTATTATAATATTATCGTAGTCAAAACTCGAAGCACATCGTATACATGACAGTTCCTCTCGATTTTGTTTATTTTATTTTAATTTTTTTTTCATATTATTTATTTTTATTCTTTTATATTTATTTGTTTATTTTATTCTTTTTGTTATAATAATAAAACCTCGACAATCGTACCCTTCGCACCGTCTGCCGATACTCGTATGACGCGTATAAAATGATATCATATACCTATACTCACCTCATATTATTATAATATAGTCGTACTGAAAGCAGTACGGCCACAAACAGAAGAACCGTTCAATTTTCCACGGAACCATGAATTAGAACGATAGGTTTACTGGATCAGAAACACACTATCGTTTTACGTTCGGCCGAATAAATAATATTAATTCAACATCGGCATTGCGTTCGGTGATATTATATTTATAAGGACACGCCGACACAACGGTGGAAAATTCCGAATCCACCCGTGGGTGTTTTATACGTTTTATATTGATACCGAGTTTCCAACGTGAGGTAGACGAAGCGGGAAAACATTATTTTTCAACTTTTATTGCAAGTATATTCCGTGCAATTCATGGTAGTAATAATATTATGGCGACGTGACTCGAACGTGTTCGTTATATTATTACAATATACGATTGTGCAGGGATATTTTCTTGCATCAGTTTTATGATCATTAATATATTTTTGTCTTATACTGTTATGAATTTTTATTTTGGACTCGTGAAAGTCATTATTTACCTACGTTATAAAACCCACGAGTTCATACTAATTATATTATTTTAATGGCCTATGACAAACCGCTATAATGACGTCGAAAATAAGTATAAGTATAACGAGATTAAAATATGTAAAATCAATCGGTCGATGCAATATTACCATTATGAATATAATTCTGATTGTTGAATTTACGTACGTTATATAAATTTCACGTTCTGTCAAAAAATTAAAAAAAAAATTTAATTAATTCGGATCAAGTCATTGGTCATCGGTTATAAAATAATAATATATAATAATATATTACAATATATATATTAACATACCCAGCTCCGGAAAATGTTTTTATCCCACACCTTTTGTTTACATTATTATTGTTATGATATGATTTACCTATATAATTTGTTTTGTTTTCCACCTTTTATTTTTTATTTTTTGTTATACCTACGATTTTTTGATTTTGATTTTGTTTGTTTGTTTTTTTTCTATCATTTTTTTTTATTTTCGGTCTGCGACCCGATGAATGTGATGTAGAGTAGAGATGTGATAGAGCGTTTGATACCGTGTATAGTTCCTGTGAAGAGTGTGGAGTTTGGTGTATTTCAGTCTCCGGATACGCAAGCGTGGCAGAACGACTATCTGCAGGGCACCGGCTGCGAGATGTATACGGAGACCCTGTCCCCGTCATTCACCGGCATGACGTTTCCGCAGGCCAGCGAGTAAGTCCCTCCTAGTGCCACACATACACCCACACATGTCACACACACACACACACTAGATCATACACTTACAACACACACACACACACACATCACCAAAGCTCCCACAACATATTTTCCATTATCCAATATTGTGGTAATTTTATAAGACGGGCTGATCCATTTAACTGGCTGCAATATTTTTCGAAGACAATTTTTTTTAATATGAAAAAAAACATTTTCTTAAGATATTATAATATTGTTGTAGAGATTTAAAAATTTATTTTTAACGACAAATCACTGATATTTTTAATTTTATAACCTGCAGGAATCATAAAACTTTTTTTACATTCTAAAATGTCTTGATGTTTAACTATATTGAACATAAGTTCTTTTCATTAATAATTAATAGGTTTAGTAACGTGGTAAGGGGTATCTTGAAAAAATGACGGTCTTCGCTTAAAATAAACGATTACTAACATGACGCACCTAAATACACTTGTCATTATTTGAACATTAAAATATATATTCTGCTTATTGATATAATAATCCTAAAAATCATGGTTTCTAAAATATATATAGTACTTACTAAAATCATTTTATTTTTATTTTTCAAAATAACAATTATTGACTTGGAGAACGAATGTATTCAGTAATTAATTGGATCACCACAATATACATTATACATATTAAAACATAACACATATACTTTACTCTATACAATATACGCTCTTACATTCCCCGCAGAGCTGTTTTTTTATTTTGTCTGAACATAATAACAATACATAATAATATATTAACATTTATTAAAAAGAATATTTTATAAATATATATATTTTTTGTTGTATAGTATTTACTATTATTATTTCAGTAGGTTAGACCAGTGTTTCCCAATCGTTTGGTTTAAGGCGGCCCGCTGTTAGACTCTTCTTTTGCCAGGTGATACTTAAAGAAAAAAATTCAAGTTGTATCGTTACACTGTAATAGGTACTATAATATATTATATAGTAAAATTATATAATTTAATATTTCAATACCTCTGCGACCGGTCAGGTGAATATATTGTGACCCATAGGTTGGGAAACACTGGATTAGACGTTAGTTATATATTAAACTATATAATACATTACATATAGTTTAAGTATTATTTATTATATTGGACGCGGTATCGGTTCGACGCGGTTCCGAACCAAACTTTTTTCGCATTATATTTTGGTGCCCAAGTGCGGTACGCTGTAAACGTATACGCGGATGTGGTACCTATACCGCCGACATAGTGTACCCTTTAAGGTTGTAAAATAACAGGGAAAGAGGTTACAACACGTGCGCTGGGGTCGCGTTTATACTGCAAAGCACCTACATTTGAAAAGATCGGACGAGTGGTTTTTATTTTTTCGTTTAAATTTTCAAGACGCGCGAAAATCCCATTGGTCGGCATTTTTTTTTTTACGGCTTCCACTCGAAACGCCACCGTTCGTGAAAATACAACTACTATACGACCCGCTTCGTCCCGGAGGACGTGATTGGGGTTTAACGGGTTATCGTTTGCGTTAATATTTAAAATGGTAATTTTAAGTTCGTCTTGCGACCGTAATTCATATTTTTTTACCGTTTCCCAGACCGACGCTTCTGGTGTGCAGGCACGACAATAGATGAGTGGCAATTAATAGTACGCGCGGGTAGGTATTGTAGGTACACAATAATAATAATATGTGTAATATACGATTTGTGGAAATAAAATTTCACCACCGACCCGTAGGTGGATATTATATTCTTTTGTTCCGAATTTCGTTGGGTTGTCGGTAAATAATTCACCGGAAAAATAACTCGCCATCACCCCCTCCCCCCTACCACACACCCTTATCAAACATTTTACTACCTGCCTTCAAAATGTCGGCTGTATCCACTTTCATCGCTGCAACCATACATAATATTATTATGTTGTTTCCGTACCCACCACTCACGACTGTCGGATAATGATACATTCAATGTGATAATTTTAATAATACATTATTATATCTATTGTAATACTTACCGATACTTTCAGGGCGTGGACATTTTACCCGAATAAAACAAAAACAATTTATCCGTTTATTTCCACTTAAAATGATTTCCTACTTATAATATTTTAACATATACGATGTTACATACCAATCTAAATTTTTTTAAGCTTGTCCAAACAGAAATAAACGAGTCTTCAAAAATGAGCATACTGAGTTCAAGCAAAACTTATACATTGTAATACCTATAATAGTAGTTTAGTAGTGAATTTTTTGTCCCATAAATCGCGGAACAGCATAAACCTAAACTTTTACACTTTTATCTATAGTAAAAATATCTAAACTTAAAAATTAATTTTGTTTTCTATTTTTTTTTTTTTAAATCGAGTAGCTTTCGAGTACCATCATATTCGGTTGTTGTTTTATTTATTCGCAAATAAACAAGTGGTAAAAATCATCGTCTATAAGATAGGAAACGATCCTTTTACCATTCGAATATTATATACGTAATAATATTTGTTTCGTGAACCGTGCATCCAACCGCTAATACCGCGTCCGGTGTGTCAGTAGCGTGTGGTGAAAATTGTTACTTAAAATAATATGTGATATATAATATTATATATTATAACGTAAAATATCCAGGTTATGAAAAGTCTAAAACATTTTTCAAATTTTTTATTCTTTACTTCTCGATGTAACGAAGCATGATGTTGGTAGTTCTGCTGCCAGTAGCCTTGTTAGATTTTTACTCTATATAGGCTGTATTATGTATAATATGGTAATTCATCAAACATGCTCATCCAAATTTGGCTCTTTAATACTAAATTGATTGAAAAACTGAAATTTTGTATTTTTAGTATGTAAAATTAACAAAGACCATTATTAATTTAATTTTAATTTTAATTTTCTTCTGATTTGTACATACTTTAAAATGTAGACGATAGTATCTTTTATTACTAATATTTATAACTAATTGTTATCTATTTTGCAAATGTTAAAAAAATGTATTTAAACAACAATCAGTTAAGATGACATACGTCAATGTAACTTTATTTAATAATAAAAAAAAAACAAAGACCATAATTTCAAACCCTTGATAATTATCAGGCCATTTAATGAGTATAATAGTGACCTGTTTCTATATAAACTTTATTCGTTTAAATGAGAACCATACTTTTTTTTATTGCAATTCGATAAGGAGATTATTTTTGTATTTTTATTTTAATGCGGAACTACTTTTATGAACCGAAATTTGTACAGTTTGTATTTTTCTGAATTATTTAACTCTATTTAACTATTACTAAGGATAATTACAGTCCACCTATTAAGGTTTTGAGATATGGGGGCTATGATGACTTAAAAACAATGATACTTTAATATTGATATATTGTTAATACGATGTTAATATGATATATTTTAATGTATTAGTATTTTATGATTATAATAATTAGCCAAGTATAATATGTGCTTGACTAAATATTACTTATTATATTTTATATTTGGTGTAAAATCATTCTATCACAGTGATTATTATACTGAGTATAAAAAGTGTAATTACTCAAAACCTACTCATTTGAATATCGAATGAAATATACTAACATTTTCAATAAAATAATCCACCTAACAATTTAAGTAAATATAAGGGTGGATGTAATTTGATAAGAATAAGCGTTGTTACAGGCCGCTCATTAAATAACATCTTTATTCTTTATTCGCCCAAAATAAAACATCTATACCATAGCGTGGACACGATAAGAAGATTAAATAGTATACAAACATAAGTATCTAGAAATATAGTTTTTAAGTGGACATACTCAAAAATGTAAAAAATCAGAATTAATTGTATAGATGTGCTGTTAAAGGATAAAATGGGGGAGGTGAGCATTATTGGTGAATTACCCTGTATGTTTAATGTTTATATTATATATATATAATATATATATATATACGTGTCAATGAAGTTCAATACCATATTATAAATATTAAATACATGTTACGTATATCGTGTACGTGTATTTTGAGCACGGTATTTGCATGTGAAAAAAAATAGTTGATAACAATATACATTAGAATATTTAGCCAAAACAATATTTCTATTCAAGCCGTACACATGATATTTTATAAACCAATATTTATATTATTAAAAACTTGTCGTGAATATAGGCTAAAAATATTATAGTTACCTAACGTTATTTTATTTTACTCATTTAAGTATTGACCATTTTTTAACTACGTTAATTTTTTGCAAAAATATTCATTTTCCCACACACCCTTTCTATATTTTCTATTGAAATAATTTACCACACTCGCATCGAATAATTAATATTTTTTTCATATTCATCGAGGTAAAAAGAAAAATGTCGGAGATTTATACAAACAACTGCATTTATTATGATTTCTATATATTGATAATGTCACGTTAAACATATTGATCCACACGCTACTTAAATTACTCGTATACTTATACCTAATTAATAATACGATTCATTTAGTTATTTGATGTTCTTAATATAAATATATTATATTATAATAAAATTCGTTCGTCGTTAGTTTTTTTAAAATTTTTTTAATATTCTTATCACTGATATAGTTTAAACGGGTTAGCTGATTACCTCCAAAAATTTTTTTATTATAATATTTATATATTTATTATATATTATATACTTATGTATTTATCAAGTCACAAATAAGACTTTCTACCCTAATGAAGGGTAACTCCGTATATATGAGGTCAACAGCTATAGACAACCCAGCATGATAGATAAATTAATATTTCGATGGATATAATATAATATTAATGTCATAAACGTTTTAGTTATCATTATAATTGTAATTGTATAGAAATCGGTCAAGAACCCCATGATGAAAACATTAATCAGCATGTACAAAAATGGCTTATTCTTATTCTTTTTTTTATCGAACGCTTATTATAAATATGCATGGATGCATGGTGCATAATATTTTGTATCGTCGTCGTACTATGTGCTTGTTATTCGTGTGGTTTGCGCATGATAAGTTTTCATTTTTATTTTTCAACAGCCGACACATATTCTGACAAAAAAAAAAATAAAAAAATATATACTTAATAATCACATAGAATTCTTTGCGATTCCGAAAAAAACCCGTCTAATGCTCGTCTGTGTTTTAACGTGCAGGTTGTGCTTCACGAAGCTGAAACTTCTGCTGTTGGCCATAGAAATAAAAGGCGAGGACGGACGTGACAGCAAGATATCAATAAACCCCAGAGGTTCCAAGATACAGGCGAGCACTCAGGGGTTCTTCATCGCTCAGTCGGCCGACGAAGTCAAAAGGTATTTACGGTTCATTGTTGGGCGTGCCAAAGCGCGCTGTGCATTGATCTTACAAAATTTTAATTATGTAATTAAGTTTTTTTTGTCCATTGACTTGGCATTGTTCGTTTTTGAAATCACGTATACGTGGTCAGAACACTTAGGTACTCGTCATCAGTCTCGCTAGAGAACATAATATTTTGCAAAATTATACATTTCAAGAATAAACACCGATGTCAAAATTTCGTTGAAGTGTCGCGTCGTCGGTTTCGGTGTTTTTATATTTCATATGATTACTAATAAATAATTAGAAATCAATAAAGACTTTTAAAAACGTCCACTATTAAGGCGGAAATTAAAAAGAATTTTTCTACTTATAATTTTCTGTTCTATAGTAATTAATGACAATAAAAACTTGCGTTCGTGTTGCAAGTTGATTAAAATATTGAAAAATAAAATTAGGTACTCAAAGTCCGGTCTTAAATTTCAAGAGTCGACTGCATTAATATTATACATTATCGTAATACACGCGGAAGTCCTTCAAAATTACATATAAAATGCACTTTGTTCTGTAGTATTAAATCTTCAAAGGAAATTTTTAATTTCATATTATTAAAGAGTTTACAGTCTTGTCAATGCATGCGGTAATTGTATTACTTGTTGACAAAATGGCAGCATATCTACCTAGTACCTACTACGCCCAAAGCGTATTATAATATTAAACAGTGGTAGAACATAATTTGAAAAAAAAAATTATATGAGTAGTTAACAATAATTATTAAAAATACTGCGTGTTTGTAAATAGTATAATTTTGTCATTATTTTATTATTTATGTGCGTTTAGGGCTTGGTATTACTGTAAGGCATGTCACGAAGAAATTAGAGACGAAACGCTGATCAAGAAGTGCAAGTGCAAAAACTGTGAGTATCATTCGCGATAGTTTTCATTTTACAGCCCTATTGTGTATGTGAATCTTCAAATGCACTGGTCGACAGTTCTATATATTATGTATACTTAAGTATAAAGTGTCTACTATTTCTTTTATTTTCGTGCGACAGAAATGATTGTTATTGTCATACCTATATACTCGCATACCTACCATATTATTATTATATATATATATACATTTGTATATATATATATTTATATTTTTTAATGCAACCTTGCGAATAAACAGAAAAAAACACATCTTTTTTCATTCTTTCATATTTTTATTTTTTTGTTTTTTGTCTAGCCCACCATTCCCCGCCGCTGTAGACCGATTTACTGTGCGCCGGAACAATGCTTCATATTATTATAAACTTATTAAATTCATAAATTCGAACCACGTGCCCATACAATTATGACCAGTATTGTTGTGTGTATTAAGACTTTAAGTTCGGGCGCATATTAAATCGACTTGTTTTTCAATACGAAACAAAAACACTTTTGCCCACTTGCACTCCAAAGTAGAACGAAATGTATACACACATTATTATATTTTGTTTAACATATATTATTATGTATATATATATATATATATATATATATATATATATATATATATATATATATATATATATATATATAATACATCTACATTCTACATACATATGCAATATAAATGTATATAATATTGTATACATGCATATTGTACGTTGTGTATATAATATATTAAATATAAGCTATATACATACATACCTATTATTTTTATTTTTTTTTTGTCCACCACCTGAATACCGCTCACGACGATCACACGTTTTACGAGCTTAAGCAGCTTTATATTTTATTTATTTTTATACATATCGTAGAATTTTTTTTTCTTCCATTACACAGCTATGTAATAATATATGCTGCATGTAATGTAACAACAGGACTACTACACTACCTGTAATAGTTTTTTGTTTACATTTTTAACACATGTTATTATTATCATCAAATAAAAATACGATAATATCCGAAATATTCTGAACGGAAATTCAAAAAAAAAAAAAAAAAAAACATAATAATATTATACTGCAGTTGTAAAAATATATCATACGATTTGTACGCATAAAAAATCCCCCGAAAAAGTTTTAAAGTTAACAATATTATGTTGGTTATGTTTTTTTTCACATAAACTATTATTACTATTACGTTTGAGTATTATAGAGAGAGACACCATGTTACAGATGTTGGTATGATTATGATGGAGACTGGAATGTTGGCACATAATTATAATTTCGAGGGTACTTATAAAAGTTTCAAAAAAAATATAAAAAGTTACATGTGTTTGTGTTTTGAAGTCTGCTTGCCTGAATATGTCCATACATACCTGGTCAATAACAATTTAATATAATGTTTTAACCAAATATTACAACGTCTCGTCCGTATATATTATAATATAATTGTTTTTTTTTTTATTTTCGTAACCGTACGAATACTGTTGGGTTCTGAATTAATATTGTGCAATTTTGGTTAGCCGTAATAACAATCGTTGAGATAAGGCCCGGAAGTCGATACCGTTGAAACAAGTGGCTGTTATTAATTGATTACCAAAAATACATCGTGTGCTTTACACATGCGTAATACCTATAGTTAATTTTAATATTTTTATTTAACGTATTTTAAGTGTAACTTACCAAATGTAAGTTCCCTTACCTAATGTGGAATTTTATTGAGACTTTTGTAAATAGATAATTCCTTAAGCCGTCTATATTTTTAATACGCATAATTTACTATCATAACTGTATACAAATTAAACTACACTATATTATGACCATTGTTCGGAATATAGATATCAATAAATATTGTTTTTATAACACGTTTTTATTATTTGATTTATCCAAGAATATTTATTTTTCTAAATGTAATATATATTTGATTTTACCTATTTAACAAAATTATTCAAATTGTTTAACCCGCATTAGGTACAAATTTACAGTACATAACTATAAGCACTCGAGAGAAATTAACATGTTCGTCCATATTATAATTATTTCTATTTCAATTAAGATTTCTATTAAAAAGTAGTACCTACCTAACTATATTGTAGTTCACGTATTTAAATTATATTTGTCCAAACGTACCTAAATTAACTGTATAAATCGTAATAATGCAACTTGAATCACTAATTATATTCTGTTAAAGTGAATAATACAAGCAAAATCGTATATTTGTATTGTTTATACAAACCGGTAATTATTAATAAAATAGTAAGATTAATCTGATTTTTAGTTAAACACTTTTCCTAAATAATAGATTAAATTTTTTATAAATACTAATAAATTTGAGTGTTAAAAATAAATGTTTTGAAATTTTAAGACATATCGATTAAGTCAATATTGTGATCAACCTCCGGTCCTTGTTCGTGAGTATGAGTGTGTACCTTGTACGAAAGTCTATTACAATTAATTCTAATATTGGAAAATTAATTCCTTTTTTTTGTTTTTAAATTATTAGCGATTTAACTAAAATTATAGAAATTAATTAGGTGTTCATTTACTAAACTAGGTTTTCCGGTTTTATATAAACACGACTAAAAATGTGAGATTGTTTTGTGTGTATTTGGACTGAAACTAATAAAACGTTTTTCAGTAGCGTATAAATGACAATAAAACACAATAATTTTCACGTTTTCAATTTTTGTTTGTTTTTTTTTCTAATTTTAACACAGTGGCGACATTCCGGAAAGGCGTTCGCGCTATACAAATGGTCGGACGGGCAAGTACGTTCAAATTCTCCTTAAATCAAATTTCTTGTTTGTCTACGAATTGATGCCTTTTTGATTAATTTTTTAGCTGGTTTTCTATAGTTAACAAATATTGTTTATTTATATATATAATATATATATTTGATATATACATGTATAGGTATATATATATTTATTTATGTGTGTATCTGATGTATACAATATATGGATATATGTATTATATATCTATCTATAATATCTATTTTATAAAAATGTATTTTCCTCTTGATTTTTAATCGGCAGTGGGTTTATTTTTCTTTCGTATTTTCTGTGCTGTTGAACGTTTTACTTTTGTGTGGTTTTTGTTTTTTCCCTTTTTACGCTTTCTACCTGAAATAACCAATAATACCAAGTTAACCTTCATACAACACAACCTATCGTAGGTATTATTTGTATTAACAAAAAAAAAAAAAATAATAATAATAACATAACGATCACAATATATTGTTTTATACATTGTAATGAGCAATTTTTTTTTTTTTTTTTTGTTGTACTTATGATGTCTGTTCAATAAAAAAAACATTACATAACGCTTAGGATATATATAGTTATTATTATAAGCAATCAGGCTGACATATTTTATACTCACACGAGTAGTTAAGTATCATTTACGAAAATGATAAATTGATCATCATTTTTCTTTTAGTTTTATTTTTGGACTCAACTATCGTAGTTAGTTTTGGGATGGCTGTTGCATGTTTTCATATTGGGCTCATTGTTTATTACTATTATTCCGTAGGTATATTAGTTAGGTCGATTAGGTTAGCATGCTTTGTAATATTTGGGTACCTACGTAATGAAAACCATTTTCAAAGTTATAATAAAATATGATTAATATTGGTTTTTCTATTATATTATTGGTCGACCGGTATAGATAATTTGTATCTGTTAGTTTTATATTTATTTTTATTTTTATTTTTATTTTTTCTAACACAACTTTTTCGCTAATATTGATTGTATTATATTATGTGTTTTTCGGACAATTTGTTCTCAGAAAATTGTATTCAATTCAACGTGTCTTATAAAAGTTTGCAACGACGTGTGAAAGCACGACGTTATTTTCTTTGACTTTGTTTTCATCCTTATTTTCCTACTATAAGATACCAACGGATACTCTTGACTGGGACAATAACCGACGGCGTAGATCATATATTAATATTGTCTTGGCCGGTTATCATATCCGCGTTCGTAGTATATTATTACACTATATTATAACAACACTGCCGCAGGTCAGCTGTCGCCGAGAAATACAATCGATCGACGCGTGAATAACAAACGATGAAACTATAGTCGGGTCTCGATGTCTCAAATCTAGGGAGGTGGGTGGAAGGATACAAATACATTCCACTTGTGTATTTTTTAAATTACTGTAGATAACCCGAACACTCCGCAAGGGGCGATTAATCGATGTTTTTGAGTTATCGAGACTCGGCCGGGTTTTTTCCATCGCTATAGTGGTACTTATTATAGGTATGGCGTTAATAATTTAGCGCACCTATATATTGTTGTTCGCCCGATACAACAATATAATAATAATATATATACGTAATATACGTTTTAGCGGTGGAACGGGTGCACCATAATAATATTATTATAGTGGGCGAACCGTGCATCCAATGTCACATTAAAGCCTATATTTAGTCGGCCGACCCGCGAGTGAAACGCGAGAGGAGCCGATCCGCGTAAGTTTTAGTTTCCTCCGAACAACACCGTTTCTGCAGCAGTGGAGGTGCACACACGCACACACGACAACGACGACGTTTATTGGCACTTTCGGATGCCGTCGAAACATCATCGAAATCGCGCTGCGGCTAAAATACACTGTATAAAATACCGAGTTGTCGAGGCCGTTTCTTGTGTGTGTGTGTGTGTGTGTGTGTGTGTGTGTGTGTGTGTATGTGTCAGACAATGCGGACGCAGACCCCGGCGGCGGCGGTGGCAAAGTTTTTGGACCTCGTCCATATTATTGTGTTGTGTGCAGTTGTAGTAGGTAGTACACAATATAGGTACCTATTATATTATACGAATGCGCGATTGCTGCAGGTGAACTTTTATATCCGGAGATTGATTATTATCACACGCGTTTTTTTTTTTTTTTACCACAAATTACCATACAATATTATCATAACTATTATTACTGTCGTTATTATTATTTGACGACGATAAAAATATAATATAAAATTATAGCGACCGTTTCGTGGGTTTTGCGTGTTTGCTGCTGAAGATGCACGCATAATATCATTGTGATATTAACCTCGCATTATAGAGTTGCATGGTCTTTTTCGAGTACTGTTTATTTTTCCGTTTTGTTATTACTAGGTATTGGTTTATTATTATTATTTGTTTGAATATATTTGGATGGTTTGAAGTAAGTTAGTAATAATATATAATATATTGAAAACCAAAGGAAAAACACAATAGATTTAGGTGTGGGTAGAACTGAACGCGCGTTGGCTTGACCTCGATATGACAACGCGCCGGCAAATATATATTAATAATAATTATATTATTATGATTCTTTATCGAAGGTGTTTTCGCTAATCAGGCGATATCTGTGAAAAACGATAGGTACGCTTTCGTATTATGATTGTATCTACAGAATTTTTTTTCTAGTTTATCCACCGATAATCGTAACTTTTTGGTGAACTGTTATATTGTAATATATTTGTGTTGTGGTACGTCGTCGTTACTATTCCGTATAGCTTGTTTTGAAAATGTGGGGTTCATTAATTGCTTATTGATTAATAGCAAAATAAGTTAATAACAAATCGCGATTAGATGATTTCATTATATTATTATTTTCTCTGTTAAATAATACGCAAATAAGATGTACAGTATACACGTAAAACTTTATAAATCGATGGATATAACGAGTTAATCGATTTTAAACTTAACTCAATATTGTTCTCGTTACATGGTAATACAAATTCAATTTATTCAGGTTGGGATCAATCTTCAAACAAATATATTGAAAACTTTATATTTCAAATCGATAAAAGTGAATTAAGTACCTATAGTTATGAGGTACAACAATAATAATATGAACACAAAGCTTTGAGTGTTTTCCCCGATGGAATTTTCGTTCACTAATCACTATATTAGTATAAACTGCATTATACATTTAAACTATACTTGAAATAGGTACATTAAACAAATAATATAATTTTACTATTATAGTTAAGAGTATTCGTTGATATAATTAAATATTTTATTTTTCACTCCTTTGAAAACGTCACGTTACGTTTTTAAGCAAGATAAATGCATACCTACAACAGATAAAAAAAGAAACAAAATATTCGATAACGAATCAAAAATCAGTTCGTAATTTATATTTTATCATCGATCAAATTATGTGGTTTTTGTGTAAATTGCGTATGGAAATAAACTACGATTAATAATTTGTCCGCGTGTGTTTGTTGGGAATAAATGATGCAACTATATAATACTTGAATATAACATCCATACATTTTATTTATTTTTTTTTTAAATAAAAACAATTATGTCGGTTAGTGAATTTTGGAATGTATGTTCTTTCAGACGATCATCCTCCCCCCACGGAAACTCCACCAACTCTTCCAAAGAGAGTACATAATATCAGAGGTACAACAATAAAAACAAAACAAACTGCTGTTGCTTTTGCCTTTATATTGTCTTAAGTGCATTGTGTCTTCGACGTGGCACTCTTGATGGTTCCTTCATCCCTCAATCTTTGTTTCATATTATAATATATATACAATATATACATCCTTACACGTGTTTTTGTTCACAAGAAAAATAAACATTAAATAAATAAGCACATGTTATATACTATACAAACTCTCATTATGCGACACAACAATACGATTTTCTGCCAATTTTCACGATTAAAACTTAAATCTATTCGATTCCATAAACATATATATTTACATCTCAATCTATCCGTGTGAAATGTAAGATGTATACATTCCCGTTTGTTTAAACATTGTTTTTAATTTATTTTCTTTTGTATATTTTATTTCATTTATTTGTAGATTATACTATATTGATTTATACGTTTATTATGCTGTGTGCAATGTTATGCATCAAAATAATATATGGCGAAATATTATACACTCGCTATTTTATACTTATTATTTACAATTTTAATTGCTCTTGAGAACGTTGTTTTTCGAAGCCATAATATTTACGATTGCTTGATGTGCGCTGGCCTTAATTATATTATGTTATAATTATATTATTATTATTATTATTATTATTGGGTTTTGTTAATATCGCTTTCGTGAAATTTGTTTGTATTTTTGGTTTTGGTTTTTTGAAGTGTTTTTATTTTGTGTATTTGACGTCTACTTAAAACTCTTACTCTCTATACTAACGCTTTTTAATAGTCTTTTTATTTTTTTTTGTTCAACCTTTTCTCAGGTGACGTCGGGAAGGAAAAGGAAATAACACGTAAGTCACCAAAGAACACTGTAAATTACAATAATATAACCTAACCAAAAGCTTTTGCACAATGCACTTTGCCGCGCGTTTAAAAGTAAACGCCCGTCGTCGTAAAGTTTATGAACCATTATATTAGTTATAACATTAATACGAACCGAAAATCACCCGCAGCGCGTGGTAGGGCCGATGCACACGACGACATTTTGAGATCGCATTAAATTATCGTTGAAATGAAACGCACGAGGGGCGTTATACTCAAATACGCGATATAACAAAAATCCTCTGAGCGGGTCATTGCCGGCGCGCGTTTAATAGAATATTATGTTCGTTTGCAGTTTAGTAGTCGTATTACATTAAGAGACGTCCAGTGGTCGAAGTGGATCAGAATATTATAGCTAGAAGGTGATGGAAAGGGGAGGAGTGGGGATTACTAATCCAGTTCATTTGCGAATTCATATATTAAGCTCCAGTAAAACCGTTATCGGTGATTAGTGATTATTTATTATATTGGTGTACATAATATCATTATTCTGAGACTACAGCATTAGCGACATTTCGGATATTTCGGTCTACTGAATTTCGGGGTCAAATATTATCATTAATTAATAAAACAAAAATATTAGGCAACATTATTTATTATAGTCCCGTCTATTATGTAAACGACTGCATTTTCCAAATCTAAAAGGGATGCATAATTCAAATGAAACCAATAGAAGGTTGGAAAACGACACTAAAATAAGTGGATGGATTGCCTAATTTACTGTCTTTACCCCACTTCCACCACTGGAGATGATGGTCATGTAAAATTATAAGAGGATCGAAATGCGTTAATGTGATCATCGACCGTTTCGTTTTAAATAGTCAGATATCGATTTGATCAAACCCGGGGAGGTTTTTAAACTGCAGGACGACGATATCGTTTGCAAACCTTTCTGAAACTGACTTTTGCGCGCGTTCGATATCTACTCCTTCACTTTCACTCTCTTACGCTGGTGTTCTATTCTACCTTCTCATTATTTTGACTCATTACCTATATAATGTCAAATTATCGTTGTAAAACTTCTACGTGGAAATTCAAGCGGGATGTTAGTTTTGATAGGTTTAAACCACTAGTTTTTCATACAGGTACGATAATATATATGCCTACTTCATTTAATCTAGGAAACAGCTGCAGACCGACGTGGTTAAAACGTAATAATTATTGTTATATTTTTGTTACTTACACATACTTTATGATACATTTCGTGTCCGTTATAAGCCATCGTCGAGTATACGAACGACGTTGAGAAAAGCTGCACAAGTAGGTGTTTGATTTTTACTCACGTGTTACCACACGAACTGTATGTTTCCAACGCTACTACTATTTAATCGCTGTTTCGTTATTCTAAACTACATTGTTTCTAAAACAGCTACCTGCGCCATTCGATTCGTACCGTAATATAAGTCGTCTAACATTGTTTCACATCAACTGTATAGGATATTAAAATGCAATTATAACAACATACGCTGCACCAGCTGTATAACTCATTAATAAAAATAATACCGTCGTCGTCCTAGCATTTTATATCCTCGGTAGATTTCCCGGATGGGAGCCAACAATTTGTTATGTTCTCGATATGTGCTATCGATTACTTATAAGGCCCCTCTCCTCTGCCCACAATTATTTGCTGCATTAAGCAGAAGAGTTTACTGACCGTTACTAATATGGTAGATGTTCGTAGTTTAGCGTACTTTTAAAGGACCCGGCAAAGCGTATTACACAGTTTGCTCGGCTGAAAACAGCACTATACTAATACAGCAAACAACCCGTGGTGTATGGTGTATAATATATAGTATTCAAATATTAAGGCGTGGTTCGAAAAATGTGCTGGCGTCAGTGTTGGCGTGAAATTGTGAAAAAAAAGTGAAATTCGAACTTCGTAATGAGATATTGTATCGTGGGGATAGGGTGATGGTATTTTGAGATGAACCGTTGGCGAGTGAGACCATATGCTGCAGTTAGTGGAGGCGGTGGTGTAGTAGGATTACGAGGGATGGGATAAACTGGCGGAGAAGATTAAGGGTAGAGATAAATTACCGGCTCTAGTTCGGACAGTTTTAGCCGGGGAACGGAGCACAATAGCCGAGAGAGAGAATTGTTTCGACGTTTGCCAACGGTCTTTGTTTGGTACATCGTTAATACGAATTTGGTAGAGAGAGAAAATCGAGCTAAGACCGCAAATAAAAATATTGAGGAGGATTTAGGACGGCGTGGTATAGGTGGTAAGAAGGAAATGTTTCGAAAGAGAAGCGAGAACCTCCAAAAATAGAGAGAATAAAATATAAAACCGTTCACGAATTCCACGATGTTATGTTCACTTTATATTTGCAGTGTTGGGCAACAAAAATACGCCAACGGCAATGCCTAATTCGATAATGTCGGCGGCGAAACAGGTGAACAAAGTGAAGCCAATCAACCGTCCGGCAGACAAAGGGTCGCCCAACCAAAACTACAACCGGTGAGATACATGGCCTTTTAAAAAAAAAAAAACCAATACGACGTGAATTAATATTACAATAATGTACGAACGATGTATTCGGCCTTTTTTTGTTGTTTTTGTTTTTTGTTTTTATTCTTTTTAATTTTCATTTTCACACTAACGAATTCTTAACAAATTCTATTGCATTAATTCCTCACACGAATCCGAGCTCTAACACATACTTTATCATACACATATAATATAACCACGTCATGTGGTTTGTTATTATTATTATTTTTTATTTATTGATTGTTTTCCACATTTCTCTCCTTTTTTTGTTCGGTGTAAATTAAATGTTTGATCGTGGTCGTCTTGAATATATTGCAGAGCTCAACAAGAAGAAGGAAGCTACGCCGGATATCAACTCGCATACGAAGTTAAAAAATTATTGTACGCTTTCTACTTAATATATTATACTATTCCACCATTCTTGTCCTGCTTGTTTCTATATTATGTTGTTATTTTTTCAATCCTCTGTTGTTTGCTTTATACTATTAATTCGCTTGACTTATAGATATATTTTACGTTTGTAGCTCGATAATTTTTTTTTTTAAATATATTTTAATTAGATTTATTGTCTTCTTCATGGCAAACGGGTTTTAAATATTTGAATATTTGACACTTAGTTTATTTGAATTATTTTTCAAGAATTATACTTAATTTTGCTTTTTTTAAGACTATCAATTGATTTTTACACGATTAAACTTCATAGAAATTTTTTTTTTTAATTAATGCAAAAGAATAATTTTGATAAAATTATTGATGTGAGTTTGATTTTGATATAATTGGAAAAAATTGTTTCATAATTTTGAAAAATTAAAAACATAGTTAATTACATCCATACTTTTTATACATTAGTTACATCCATTATATTTTTTCAATACAATGTGTTTATTTCGTCGATTGTAATTTATTTTATTAAAAAAAAAATATATAATATAAATTATATATTATTTTATTAATTTCATTATTATTTTTATTATTATTTTTTTTTTTTTTTTGTAGCAGCAATATTATCTTATCGATTAAAATATTATGTTGACATTATTACTGTTAAACTTGCTCATTGTATCTTGTGCTTGAGGCTAAATTAATCAAAAAATCTTCAATTATTTCCATGTGTGGTCGAAGACCTACGACTAGAGGAGGATCGGCCGGCACAAACATAAATAGCAACGGTATTCAAATCGGTATCGCCGACGACCAGGCGAAAGACTTTGATTTCGAAAAGACTGAAATGAAGTACGATTCCACCGGCATGTTCCATTGGAGTTCGGCAAAAAGCCTCGAAGAATGCATCCTGGTAAGTTACGTTGTAAAATCGTATGCTGTTTGACAAGGCGGTGTCGTAGTCACAGCTATTCCGCATACGAACGTGTGCGTTGTAATGTCGAAAATTTAAATTTTTTCCAGGACAGGAACCAAGCCGCAATGACCGTATTGAACGGCCACGTCGTGGTGTGCCTGTTCGCCGATCCGGACTCGCCGTTGATCGGTCTAAGGAATTTAGTTATGCCTCTGCGGGCGTCAAATTTCCATTACCACGAGCTCAAGCACGTGGTGATCGTCGGCGCCGTGGACTATATCCGCCGAGAGTGGAAGATGTTACAGAATTTACCGAAGATTTCGGTGCTCAATGTACGTTTTTCGTCCCGTAGATTATAACAATTTTTTTTCTTCATATAAATAACGATCTCATATATCAATCATATCGCCGGCTAGAAGGGTGTAACTCACAAGACAGTTTTTATTTATTGTTTTTTTTAAAAACATTTTCAGGGATCGCCACTGAGTCGCGCCGACTTGCGAGCGGTCAACGTAAATCTGTGCGATATGTGTGTGATATTGTCGGCAAAAGTTCCTAGCAATGACGACCCCACGTTGGCCGACAAAGAGGCCATTTTAGCGTCCTTGAACATCAAAGCGATGACTTTCGACGACACCATTGGAGTGCTCACGCAAGGTAAAAAAAAAAATAATAAAATAAAAGCGTTCATTAAATATTCGTTTAAAAGTGAATACAGCTGACAATGTATTTTTTTCACATAAAAAAAATGCCAATATTATTTTATGCTATCGTTGCCGTCTTATAGTATCTATTGTATATTATTACTATAAAACAAATTTGAACAAATGCAAACATTTTTTAAAATGTAAATCTCATCGGTTGTTCACATACAATTCCAACCTTTTTGAAGAGCTTAAAAAAGGTGAAATAATAAAACTATAACAGTTTTCAATTTTCATGGAATATCTTCCATTTTATAATTTTAGATTTAAATTCACAAAGTTTTAATCGCTAAAAGTTGTGTTCATTTGGATTCGTTTTAAGTGATTTCCAATTTAATTTTCGAATATCCACTCTAATTTGTTTTAGAGACCGTACGCATTCTCCACATAAATTAGTTCAGTGACTGTGTCTACATCACTTTATCTCGATCAACATGAAATACGATTTTATAAAGTTATAGAGCCCAGCCGAACGAGTTTAATTGAAAACTGCATGTAACACCGCTTTAAGTTTTCTACCGTACGAACAAAATTAATTGGAAAATGTATGGGATGTCGATTGGATCGAATAACAATTTGAACCGACGTGATTCTACATAATTGCTCGTGTATTTACACTATTCTTAACTTTCATTAATTGACGTTCATTTCAGTAAAATTTCAAGGTTAAGACTTTTTTATCGCAGAACATGAACAAATTGACGTACGAATTAATCCCGATTGACTATGTATACTTTTCTCTTGTGAAAATTATAAATTATCGTATATAATTACGGTTCGTCACGCAAATATAAATCAACTACGCAGTTTTACTTTCTTGTTAAGATAAAAAAAATCGAAATTAATAGATTGCATCAGAGTTAGCTATGGGATATTTTTTTAGTAGAATATCGGCCAAGTTTGTGATAACAACGAATATATCACTTCAAATAACGTCGTCACCATTATATTGCATTTCATACATTTTGTTCGATTATGAGGAATCTTAAAGCTCACGGAATTTAAAATAATATATCATTATTAAATAAAACAAAACCTGTTAATTTTCGATATAGAACTTCTATAAAGCTTTGTGATGAATTTTACTACCTATATCAAATAATACGTATGATGACGTATGGGTACATAATATTATGTATGTGAAGCCTATACTATATTATATTAAATATTGTAGGTATTTAAATATTTTTGAACAATTTATAATTTTTTTTCTGAAATAAACTTTTGGAAATATCCCCCGAAAACATTAATTATGAAATCTATAGTAATATTATATTATGCGCATGTTATAAAAAACGACACATTCACATTTGATTTGGTTTTGAAACTTTGTGCAGACGAGACCGCGGTGACCAAACAGTTCGATCCGGACGGTCTGAACTGCGCCGGCGGGCCAATAGTGTTGCAGAGACGAGGGTCGGTGTACGGCGCCAACGTTCCCATGATTACCGAACTGGTCAACGATAGCAACGTGCAGTTTCTTGACCAAGACGACGACGATGACCCTGACACCGAGCTGTACCTCACCCAGCCGTTTGCGTGTGGTACAGCCTTCGCCGTCAGCGTCTTGGACTCGCTCATGTCAACGGTAAGTGACATAGTATATTATATAGTATACATAATTACATAGTATAATTAAAGTGAAATAATAATCAATAATTTGTTAATTATTATTAACAATATAAAATAACTTAATCGAACGTAGAAAATATATATTAGAAAATAAATATCCACCTTCGTGGTCCAAATGAATTAATATATTATGATTCCGGATGAGGACCTCTCACTCGCCTTCTCTGCTCACCCCAAAAAAATTATAGATATAAATTAGGAAAAAAATACGTAAACGTATATTTTTAACGACAGGTACATAGGTTAAAGTAGGGGTAGTGAGCAAAGGGACTAAGCCCTTAAAGTCGAATTTTCCGTACCATGTCTGATTTTGCAGCAACGAGTGTTATATGAGCTTGTAACATTAAAACAATTTGAAGACGGCAAATATAATAATATTATATTGTATGAAGTACTAATTTGTTTTTGTTTTTAGACGTATTTCAATCAAAACGCGTTGACGCTCATCCGATCGCTGATCACCGGTGGTGCGACGCCCGAACTCGAACTAATTTTGGCCGAAGGAGCAGGTCTCCGCGGTGGTTACAGGTTAGTTTAAGTCTTTGTAAACGTAGTATATTTAATTGTGGAAAATCCATACGAAAATCAAAGACCAGATGGTTATCCCGGGTGATGAGCCATCGATATTACGTATCGTAAGCGTTTCGATTTACAAAAATATTGTACCTACCATTTAAATAAACAGCAATTTAGTAATTTTATCATTGACGAGCTAAATAAAAAAATCGTAACTGCACCCGGTAAAAGTATTGTGAGATCAACAATATGAATTTAAACATCAAATAAATCGTACGAAAAATCTAATCGTAGTATACCTATAAACATTTTCGAGTTCAGATGGTCATAATATTATTTGATTCCATCATGAAATCGAACGCATACAGTCTTGATATTTTTCCTATGATAAAATACATCGACTATTTTTTCTACATCGCATTACCATTATAGAAAATCAAAACTACCGTAATTTCACTTGAAATATTGGTAAATTGTAGCAAAATAAAAAAAACATTATTACATTATTCATATAGTACTATAATATATTATTATAAAGACGTAGAAATCAGACTATGGTTGAGGTAATCTCTGGAACTACTTGTCGGATTTGTGTAATATTTGGCCCAATTATATCATAATATATTTAAATCATCGATTAAACCTACTTTTTTTATTCAGAGAAACTCAGTTAGCAACAATTTCAGCTTTCAATGTGGGTACTTGCTTGATTGTCAGTAAAATTGGTTAAATAATTTCTACGGATGAACGCCTTGCCGTCGAATTTTGCGACGTATGGTTTATTTTCTTCCGGTTAAAAAACGTAATTAACGGACTTCCTGTCTATATAAAATATTGAAATGCTCATCATCCAATTGAAAAATACGTTGGATTTAATAAAGTATTTTCGTCATAAAAAATCAAACAAAACCATGTTTTGTTCCCCGTTACCCGGACGATACTACTTTTTCGCTCAGCTCGGGTTATCCATTTATTTTTACGGCTTAATTTTAGACGATCAAGCTTCTTAATCTCAGATCAAACTAACAAAACTCTGCACCTGGCTATTCGCTATAGTGTAATAAATAATAACAGCGCGCGTGGTAAAGTTTTTGAGTTAAAATGTACTCCGGGGACGGTTCGTGGGTATCGCAAACACGCAAACGATCTATTACAATATGACAGAGGTTATTATTATACGTACCGTACCGCCGGTAAAATAACGCATGTCGGCAGGCAGTTATCGTGTTTTTTAGTTTTTAGAGAACACACATGGAATGCCTGAAGTATATAATAGTGTCATTATTATTTAATTGCCAATAATAATGACATGGTCGTACCAAAATTGAGTGTTGGTGAAAAGCGTCTGTGAGAATACGATATTTTTTTTATTTTTTTTATTGGTCTTGAAATCTAAAAAATTTCTGCTTCGACATCTTGGTCATTAGCATGTTATTATAAACATAATTTTTATAATGGGAAACAGATCGAAGAATTAAAAAAAAAAGGATACAATAGAAACAGTTTTAGATTATTTAGTTTGGTAATTTGTACATTAAAAAGGTGTTGACTATAGTAGCTTGAGTAATCTAGTTGATTTAAAGAATTCGATAGTGTTGATCTCATTGTCAGGATTTGGGCCTAGATTTGCTCTAATTTGATAGCTTATATTGAGCTCCTCTCTTTGTTTTATGTAAATTCTACATTCTTCAAAGATGTGTTTTATCGTGATTGTTGTGCCGTACGATTGACATATTGGTGGATCTCCTTTGTTCATTAGGTACTCATGAGTTAGTCTTGTGTGGCCAATTCTGGCCCTATTAATTTTTTTTTCATTTGTGGTGCTAATATTAGGATTTCTTCTCCATCTTAGAATACGATATTATTATTAGTGTATTGAGTACATTGTAGCTCCATAAAATATTAAAAAGCACAAAAAATAAACCAAAAAATTACTGAAAAACCGTAAAAAAAAATGATAGAAAATCCTAAATAGAGCAATAGTAATTAGTACCCAATTATATTTTTATAATAATATACAACGAACTATGGCAAGTACAAATATATCATTACGATTCTTAAACTATATCACGTAACTGTGCGGAATGAGAAATATAAATTTTTTGATTTTCTAACAGATAATATAAAATATAACAACACCAAATTATATTAAAATAAAAAATTCACTCGTGACACTACTGACTACTTTTAAGACGTGTACCTACTGTTACAAGTATTCCGTGTCATATTCATATATTAAACATTCCAAGACAAATTCAATTCAAACCGTTCCCGCAGACATTATAATAGAGTATGAAATTAAATATCAACCCGTCAAATATTCCAAAGACATTCTTGACATATTACAAATTACATTTTATAAAATGAAATATTCGAAAAAAACTCCATTTTAGCAATGGGAAAGTGGAAAGGCGTGTTGATTTTATACGCATAAAATAATATAATAACGGTGGCGTGAAAGAAAATATCACATAGGTATGTAAGTGGCCGTAGATAGGACACACGTACCTATATAGAGCGAGTTCTAATAAAATCCAAACTCCTGCAAATCTGTCATAAATATGGAATATTACATAGTCGATTTCGATGTCACGGTCTCAGTGCTCTGCGATAATATTCTTCATAATCGTTCTAATGACGCCCGTTGTTTTTCAGCACCGATGAGAGCTTGGCCAACCGCGATCGGTGCCGAGTCGGGCAGATATCGCTGTACGACGGGCCACTGGCGCAGTTTGGCGAGGCTGGAAAGTACGGCGACCTGTTCGTGTCCGCCCTCAAGTCGTACGGGATGCTGTGCATTGGTCTATACAGGTACCGGTATGAACAACTAACTATACATGTTTTGTAGTTTGCTATTAATTTTAAGTGCCACAACCACAAAACGGATTAACAGGGGTCCCGGATCCGTCCCCGACACACACGATCGTGATATCATAATTATTATAACATTATTATTATGTCGTACTTCGTACGAATTTAATTTTCTACTGCATTATTGCAATCGCCGTGAGGTAGAGTGTGGGACACGTAGTGTTCGGATTCCATTGAAAGTTGTTATCGTAGTTTGTGCTGGAAAAACGTTTCAGAAACGTTCAGTAGCTGCAGGTATTCAAAAGAATAAAAAAAATATATTTTAAAACAGACAAATTAGTTTGAAAATTAGTAATTAATAATTTGATCGTATCAGAATTTTCAGTTTAAAATTATTATAAAGGTTCAAAGATTCGCGTTGAAGAAAACGTATTGGATATAAATATTTTTATGATTATTTAATGTGTCCAGTTTTAATGTATTTCACAGGTATGGTATTTTATAATTTAACGTTCACATTCCATATTATTGATTTGATCGCAATTTTCATTAGAATCGATTTTTACCAAAACGAGTGTTTATATTTTTTCGGCAAACAGCGAAATAAAGATATAATCTTCACCAATTTTGCATTTAAGATGGTTTTCTAGCACAGCAATGACAAACACAAATATAATATATAACTTAATGTTACGAACAATAGAAAAAATAATTTTAAAAACTTTTATTTTAAATTTGAAACGAATTTGGTGACCTGACATAGTCGCCACTTTTAGTATGATATCACGACGGTTATTTGGTTTCCTCGACCAGAAGACGAATCGTATTACATACATCTTATTATAACATGCACACGAACACGTGACATGGCGACTGGCAAACATGAATGCCATAACGCCACTACATCGTCTTATAACGATATCGCGACCGCATCTGCAGTTATCTGTAGCTACGGGATTGTAGATTGTTCGGGAGAGATCTAATTTGATTCCGAGAAATGATATACCTGATAAAAAAATAAATAAAAAAAGGTGGGTAAGTGGATATCGCTCTGCTTTACAGTAGGTTACAAGTGGGTCACTGTAATGGATGGTGTTAAATTTGAATTCAATGATATAATATCATTGTATAAGAAAACAATTCTGAGCGAAAAAGGTCAGTCAGCCTATGTTATTACCAAGTATATTTGATGATATTATTGTGAATTAAGTAATTTATATATAAACTATTTACGTGGAGCCTTGTTTTAAATTTTCAATCCTTAGCCATAGAAGTTGAACATTTTATAAATTTTTAACTACAAAATAATTATTAAATTTTGTCAAAATTTGAACTTTAAATGCTTATAAAAAAAAATTGTGCCTATGTATTTTTAATATTTTTCAACTGCTATTGTAACAATATATCAGGAGCCTGGCATTCAATTTTCACGCTCTTTTACCTTTTTGTAATTTAACAATCGTACTATCTCAATATTATACTATGCAGTCATTATTTTTCAGTAATAGGTCATAAGACGTGCAAAAAATAAACCTAATTTTTACACATATAAATGAAAACATTTTAAAATCATTCATTTTATTCACCGGAGAAACAAAATTGGATATTGGTTTCTCGGTATCATATTAAATAGTACCTCAGCTTTCCCGGACAATATACAGTTATAGTTACGGTACCGTGGTCGCGATGACAATTTATTGAATGGACCTATGATTTTAGATTTTTAAATTGATCATCACGATTTTCGATCAATTGTCGAGTACTCGACTTGTTCATATTCGTTAGCGTATAGACGCAATTTCAGCCGTGGAAGTGGTGGGCGTGTGCATGTGGACAAAAAGTCTATTATCATTTTTGCTTTAATATTGTCGTTTTGATGATATCATAATTGCACGATACACCTATGCTGTCGAGGAGACGAAACATATTATCTGTTCGTCGGGGCCGAATCGACAATGGTCTGAAATTATTCGAAGACGCATAATTTTTTTTTTTACAAACGACCAGCTTTTTTTTTAATAGGTGTTGGTGCCGAATATACATGTATGTTAAATGCTTTTTCACTTTATGAGTAACTAACAATTTAAGTTCTCTACAGAGTGGTTATTTTATCGAAGAACAATAAATTATTAGTTTAAAAATGTTACCTTTAAATTTAACGTTTTTGAAAATAATATCTAACATATTTTAAAATCATTACAAAATAACAAATTCGAAGTTATTTAGAGAATTTTGTCATTTTAAAATCAAAATTTGGCGAGTATTTTATGAGTATTTTAAAACTTTGATGAATAACATTTTGCGTGGTACTCTTTTTACCACTCAACTCCATTGATCAACATTTTAAATAACTACTAAAAAATCAAAAGAATCGTAAGAGTGTACTAGTCTAAAATTTGATTTTTATAAAATATAAATTAAAGTTCGACAACAATTATTTTATTTTAGAATAAAAATGAAAGCTGCATGTTTTCATTCAAAAAAGTGAAAAACTAAATGATGATAACGATAAAAAATATAATTTTTTTAATAATGTTTAAAAACTTAACATTTTGTAATAAAAATATTTTTGTAAACGTTAACTGTTTTCGGAACAGTGATTGTTCTTCGATAAAATAATCACTAGCATACTACAAAAAATATCATACACAATTGTCCTCTTGTCGTCTTTCGTTTCAGACCGGACCCCTTTTAATTCACCCCTCCTTCTTCTCCCTGTTTGCATTACTGTATGTCTGTGGTGTCGGTGTACTCTTAAGTTATACTGTTTGTGATTGTCGTCCCTTTTTGGCGTGTTTTAACGTCGGCGACCGGACGTCGCTATTCTCATCCGATCTTTTCGGTGTTGTTACAGATTCAGAGACAGAAGCTCGTCTTGCGACGCGTCATCGAAACGATACGTCATCACGAACCCACCGGATGATTTCTCGCTAATGCCCACGGACCAGGTAACATATCTCATACTAATTAAACCGTCATTGTCGATTTATTATTTAATTTCTAGTGTGTGTAAACATAAAGATTCCAATAATTACACTACATAGGTGCGACTTAGCAGTCGGCGCGCAATCGTTATTACAAACCGACGGAACGTTCTATTTCTACTTATATCGCACATTATTTAGTAACTGTAAATATATATCATAAATTCATGTGGGAAATCGTTTCGAGAAAAAAATGTTATGTTCCCGGTAAATAATCATAATTTCTCGATCGCTCGAGTCTATGTCATTGATGAAACTCGCGTCGTAAAATATATAAGTTTTGTCGGCATACATTGGCAAGAATTATTATAGAGCGTCGTTCCAAAATAAAATCGTAGGTTGGTAGTCAAAAAAAATTAAATATTTAAAATACGTATTATGATTGCGGCGCGTGCCTCGAACACGTTATCCGCTTAGAATCGAAACCCCGCGGTGAACCGACGCATTCGTTTCATATTATATTTTCGAACCTCTCCACGACGGACAGACGGACTGCGTCAGACAGGTTCGCTCTGTCGCTGCAATCGCTGACGGTCGATTAAGATTCACACAATTTAATAGTTGCGGGCGGGCGCGTGTAAATTTATATCCCTCCTGCTGCGGCGGCGTTCGTAGGCATTATGATTCAAAAACTCGTTCTATTCTGGTACGCACCGGGTCACAGTTTCCAACGATGCGCAGCGTACTCTTTTACCCGAAACTTGGCACCGGGCCAAGACGAAATCGCGTCCGCGTGCGCAAGTGCAGCGTGGCGCGTGTTTGGCGATTATTTGTTTTGAATGTCGAGAGTAGCCGTTATATCGTTATGTCGCGAATAAGGCGCGGCGGCGCGCTCAGACGCATTAGGATGTATTATTGTTATAATCATTATCATCGAATCGTACCAACCTATATAATTATTAATGACTAATGGGAAGTATTGTAATATTATGCACAGCGGTCGGTGGTTAATAGCAGGCGGAATCGAAAAAAAATAATATCAAAATTCGTACCTATGTGACGAAAACAAATTATTATTCTTTTCATTGGCGTTTGATGCTCTCGGAATTCGATTTTTTTATATATATACAACGATTGGTTTTTTATAGTTTATTAATAATGATTATTGTTTATTCGTCTCAGGTATTCGTGCTGATGCAGTTCGATCCTGGACTCGAGTACAAACCCACCAGCCGGAATGGAGGACGTGCCAAAGACGACAACTCCTGACTATTGCTTTGTAGCGCTCTCACAGACGGTCCGTATTCGTACATCTAAATCGCATGGGGCCGGGCTCGATTGCGCGGCAATCGCACACGACAAACACGATCACCACAACCACCTCCACAAACACCTCCACGACCACGACCGCAACCACCACAACCTCCTCAACCACAACCTCCACGACCTCCGGCACCTCCGCCTCCGCCGAACGTGGCTACACTACGACGATTTTCTTCGTGTCGTCTCTTGTGTTCGTTTTCTGTAGCAAACGCTGATGTTTGTTCCGTTTTCGATAAGTTCCCGCTTATCGACAACGCGAACGACAACTACCACAGCCTTTTCGACTCATCGACATCAGAACACGTTTGACACGCAGTCGTTCTGATCATCTGACCCTACAGCAGACATCGGTTAGGTACGCACGTGATCGTCGATTCAAACCACATCCTATAACACATATCCACCCAATCGCCGTGTTAAGATTTCACGTACACGTCATTCGCGCATTCGAATACCTATGCCTACTCTCACACACACATAAATACACATACAAGCACATACACACATACACACACACATAATGTACGTGCGTGTACTGGATAGTTAAAATTTTATAACTTAGGGACAAACCTACGATGTAAAATTTCTACGATCTGGTATAAGCACGTAATCATATGGGTGCGTGGCTGTGCGTATTTGTAAGTATCTGTGCGTGTCTGTGCGTATTTCGGAGTGGGTTTGAAGTGTTTCGAAATACTACCTGCGCGGTCAGAGGTTTAGAGATCGCTCTGCGCGTTTTCGAAAATTTATTTTTCTTGTAAAGAGAGGACACAATCTATGGGGAAGATACAATCGTCGCGGGGTCGTCGTTATTTTCGTTACCCTGGTCAGGTTAACGGTCTGGTCCGGTTACACATCCGTTACGATTCGCGGGTTCGATGAATTCGCGTGTCTTGACGACCGTCGTCGCCAGGAGAAACAATTTTACGTCCACTTTTTACGTACCTCATGTCCCGATATGTATACAATTTGTTTCCACCAATATCTTTTCCGTTTTACTCGATCGTGTTGCCCACAACGTGTGCGCTGTCCCACTTTTCGAGCCTCGTCGCTGCGATTTAGACCGAAAATGGACGACGTGTTAGCGTTACACCCGTCGGTAACTTTTTCTGTACAGTATAAAATCTCGTTGTTTAATAGTTTACTTAAATAACTACCTACTATATCGTTTAAATAATTGTCTCGTAATCGTAAAATGTTATTATAATAATAATGTGTATTATGTAGAACACCAAAAGTAAAAGAAATATGTATAACGCTCGTTGTACGCTATTATGTTTTAGTATTATCAAGAGTGTAGTTTAAAATTATAATCGCCTATGTATTATACAAAAAATATTATGAGAAAACCTTAGGAGAGCCAATTAAAAAAAAAATATTTAAAAAAAAAAGAAAAACTAAAAAAAAAAATTATATTGGAATATGCTGTACCCTAATATACAGTATTGTTCTTTAGAAAATTCTTTATATTTATAAAAAACAAAATTGTCATTTGTTTTTTTTTTTATAATTGTAAATATCAAATGTAAAGTGGTTAAAAAAAAAATTTAGCGTGTAAGTTGAATAACTGTACATTATTGATTTCAAACATTATTTTATACACTGCGTTACCGAATTTATAATTGTATTTCAATAGTCTGAAAGTTATCATTTTTGAGGAAAAAAATATTTCGTTCATGAGCAGCTATATCTTAATTTTAATTATTTTTTTTATCATCTACTAAATTAGTACGATTTTTTATCATTATTATTATTATTATTATAATTATAATTATAACCATCATAAATCGCGGCTGTTTATGAATTCTTGTTAAAAATCATAATAATATTTTCAAAAATCACTACAACGGCACTAAAAGTTTTTTTACACGCAATTTTTGTATGAACTTAAAATTAAGTTCATTAAAAAAAAAGTATATATAGGTATATATAAATTAAAGTGTTATAGTTGAAATTACAAAATCACTGTTCTATTTATTCAAAATTGGGGGAATTGGGGGGGCTTGTGGGGAGCTTGTTATTATAAAATATATTTTTTTTTATTGTTATGACGCGTTTTACATATTGCAATTTCGTGTAAACAATAGCAATACAAAATGAACAAATAACTATTACGAAAAAAAAAAATTTATATCTATAAAAATACGAACAAAATATAATATTGGCTTTCTGAGACAATCAATATTTCTAAGGATAAACATGTTAAAATCTTATAAACCTTAATCGCGCAATAGACAAAAAACCAAAAAAAATTTAACAAAATTAATAATAATTGGACGTTTTATTTCTTGAAATAATTATTATAAAAAAATTGCATACTTGAATCATAATGACGAGCTTTTTGTTAAAAAAATATCCCCTTACAATATAATATTATGTACATTTTTTTTTTAAAAGACAAGTTTTGAATTTTAGTAATTTAAAATATCGCTTGAAAAAATTGACATCGTTTTTTTTTTTTTTGTAATCAGTTATGTTTGAAATTATTGTTGTTATATTATTGTTGTTTATTGCTATTGAAATAAAATTATATAATAATAAAAAATACTTAAAAACTATGCATAGTATTGTTTTGTTGATTTTTGTATTTGCAAAAAAAAAATGACTGCTGAAAAAAAATAAAAATATATTATGCTTTTTCAATTACGTGACTATATTTTTGAAAATATATAGGCCATCTTCATAATTTTTAAATAGTTTATTATCTATTAAAGTGTTCATGGTTCAATACAAGATTATATACGTGTATACTGTATACAACTATATTATGAAAAATAAAAAAGTTTTACAACGAGCCAACTTAGGTAATATATTTTTTGTGTGTGGATTGCTTATTCTTATTGTAAATCGTAATCGTTAATCAGCCAACTTTTCATTTACAGACAGTGAAGATTATGATATGTGAGTATTAAAATAGAAGAATATAGTACAATACATATTGTATGCTAATTGCAAAGTATAAAAGTACTTTCCTATTTAAGCTTTCATTATTTTACCAATAGAAATAACATAATGTTGATAAATGTAATAAACATCTTAAAAATACAATTCAATAAACATTGACCCCTTATTCTTGCAGTTTTAATATTGATAACAACTACCATACAGAATATTTATGTTTTGTCATTACTCTATAATTACAGTTTGAGTATAGTTTTTACTGTCGGAATAAAGCTACGTCATGTCTTGCAAAGTATTTTTTATTTTTATTCCATTTGACCAATATGGAGTAAATGTACTTATGTACTGTTGTGTCTGAAGAGTATAATAATTGAGGTTCATTATTGTTATCAACATTTTAAATATAAAAAAACAGACACTAAATCATAATACAATACTATGTGTTCACTATTGTTAGAATATAAAATAATATCATATTGATTGTGTTAGGTGTTTCAACTTAAAAGCAATGTTTACTTCTCATTCATGCGGTACTACGATGACGTAAATGAGAATACTATACTACGAGATATTTGCATTATTTAATTTTATATTTCATACAAATATAAATGTTCCAAATGTACAATATACATATATTTTTGATTTTTGATATATTATATAACTACCTATGGTTGTTATTTATTTATATTTTATTTGAAATTTTAATACACTAAGAAATATGACAAATAATATTATGACATGATAAAAATAAGTAATTGGTATTAAAATATCCAATATTAAGGTTTTATATTTTAAAATAATACATTAAACATACTGTTCATTGTTATTATTTTATAATTAAGTATATAGTTATACATACTCTTTAGTTTATAATTTATGCTATTTTAAAGATAAAATAATGACAATAATGAAAACTGTCTGAAAAAGATAAATATATTTTTCTTTGAATTGACATAAACTTTACCTAATAATTTATTATATAATTCCAATAAAATTAAAATATAATTAACATAACTTATCAATTGATATTATGTATGCAAATCTATTTATTTATCTATTTTGAGAGTTTCAAACCAATTTTGCTAAAATAGAATGATTTTCAACAAAACTGCCAATGGCCATAGAAATATTAAAATTTCGAAGAATGGTAAGAATAAATTAGATAATAAGTATTGTTGTACAGTTGATGTTGAGTTCAAAAATAGGATTTAAATAAATCACCAATACAAATTAAAGTTAACTGATTTTACATTTTTTTGTGGGGAAGGGGGGTTATCCGGCAACTAGCACCATCCTGTCCCCCAACCAATTCTCTAGCGATCTCTATTCATTGCCAAATCCTTCTTGTATGACCAGCTTTCCAATTCTTCGAAATCCTTTTGACTGTATCTTCCAACCTCAGTTTTGGTATTCCCAAGCGTCTTTTGTCTACCAGATTTTGTTTTAGTACAGTTTTTGGTAGAGAGTTTTGGCTTCTCATTGCATGGCCTGCCCATTCTTTCTTGCCTCAGTCTGCTTTTCTCGATAGTCTTTACGACGTCATTTTCGTTATATATTTATTATAATTCTCTATTTTTTCTCTTTCTCTACTCTCATGTGATATCATCTTTTATCGGTCCGAAAATCTTTCGTAGTATTTTCCTTTATAGGGTTAAGAATTTTCATTTGATTAATTCCTTAGTGCCCAGGTTTCCGATCCGTTTAATATGACTGGACGTATTAATGTGTATGTAATCGTTTCTTTATCTCTCTTGATAGTGACCATGTACTTAATAGCTATGTACTTAATAATTTGACGTGATAAGCAGTTAGTATAACTATTTTACTGAAAATTAAACCAAAATAATAATATTTACCTTTACTTATATAATATTATGATTAACCTAGTGATAAGTGTTTTGTATAAAATGATTGGATGATACCTTTAGAATAATTTTAGTGAAGATGTTCAATATAGTATAATAATAATATTATGTAGTCTTTAGTATTTTGATTATTGTGATAATTTGTTGTATTCAGCACATTTATTTAGCACGGCGCCTTGTATAGGCAATTTAGCACCATCTATAAATTTATATAATAATATAATATTATTATTTTGTTGTTGTTTATTTATTGTAACACTTTCATGTAACTAGGATTTAATTTTATGATAGAAAACATGGAGTTGATACAAACAAATTAAAAATATTATCTACAAATAAATTTAAAGTATATCAATAATATTATTATGTTTAATATTTTAATTTTAAATTATTGTTTTGTTGTATAACTGCTGTAAGTAAGTTTGGTTTGTGTATGATTTTTAAGTAAGTATTCAATATTCAAAACAGATAAATATAACTATCGTTAAACTATTTTTCAGATAATTTTATTGTATACAGAATATTGTAATCCATTCCTGTATTCTATTAAAATGTATACAAAAGGAAGTGATGATTTAAAATTCATTAATTTTATAAAAATACTTTAACCCATACATTTTGGACGAATACACATTAACAATAATATATTAATTCTTACATTTCGTGAATAAATATTTATTATTACTTCTTATACTATTCAAACAATTCCGTCGTAATTATTCTGAACGTTCGTTCCGTATTTTGCATTTTTTATATTTCATTCCGTTGTTAGGGATAATGTAATATTTTTAAATGTATACATTTTTTTAATGATTTTGTATAGGACCAGTTTAAAAATAGGTACTAAATGTGAATACCGAATTTATATTTTAATGCGGACTCACAATATGATGCAGCAACTAAAACGTTTTTGAAGGACAATTTTTTTAATAATTGCATATTATAATATTATATTGTAGGAATATTATATTAAATTTATCATTGTTTTATGGTACAATTTTAATTTATCACTGAGGAAATCAAAGGTGTTGACAACTTCCTCAGCAAAAATATCACATGCTGTTACGATTATAATATTTTATATTATACTATGAAAAACCGATTTATTTAATTTAATTTCACTGATTGCTGACGAGAGAAACATTTTTTTTTTCATTATCTCGATAATGTCTATGAGTAGGTTTAGTTACTGTAAGTAGATGAATTTTGTTTAATCGTATAATATTTTACTTTGGGGTGTTTTCGTGTGGTATAAAATCTTGTCGTTTATTTGTTCTGGAACTAACTATATTATAATTGTTTAGATTCGAGATAATGGACGACGACATTCACATTGTATTGCAAAGCAGTTAGTTCGAACTCAATTATAGTTATCGAAAGCCTATAGCTATGATGATATAATATGGATACCGTAAAAATTTGATACGTGAACTCGATAGGTCATAATTTATCGTATGTCCAATTTGATATGCGGTGAAGTAAATTATTAACAAACATTCTGAAAATATAAAAATACTATTGATTATCCCTAGAAACGTTTCAACGGCGACGTTGTAGATAATTTGACTGTCATTTTATTATTTCCGACGTTCACATTTATTACTCCGTTTTTAACGTACACCCCATAAAATTTCGTCAGACGTGAAATCGATGTCTTTTTTCTTTTCTTTTCTTTCTTCCTTTTTTTTTTTTTTTTTTTTTTTGGTCAAATTGACACGTTTTATGTGCCGTGTTTGTTCGCGTGTCACACAGGAAATCGATCAAGCTTTTGGTAATTCGCATTGAACGAATTTCACAATCGAGTGCTGTGTGCAAATACCTTCGGGAGTAGGACATTATTGTTATACGTATTTACAAAACCGCTTGGATGCCAAAATGCCAAATAAAACGGTAGTTTTATGAAGTCGACGTCGGGAAAATCGAAATCAAACGTCACTTTTATGAAAGGAATTTTTATTCTCCTGTACGATTTAGTAAGCCGATTAAATGATCGTCGGAAATAATTATTTACTTGGTGTGTAAACATTAAAATATTGCAGGCTATTATTATCGACGAGTGATTAAAAAAAAAAAGAACCGAACCGAACCGAAGAAAACCAACGAGTGTGTAAATATTTGTATACAACAGAAAATCCAACGTACGTTACGTTCATGGATGGGGGGGGGGGGGGGTGTGCTAGTACTCCATACCCAATTTCTTGTTCGTGGTACAAAGACTAAAAGCTTATAAATTTGGAAACTTGTTAATGAACGTACAAACGTCTCTACGAATTGATTAACCTAATAGATAAAATGCATAGGTAATACGTGGTTGTGCTTGGGTAACGTACGAAAAAAACTGTCATTGTTTTGATGCAATCGTAATAAAATTAGTGTCGTTTTATCATCCGATCGTGTGAGAAAACGTACCGATATTATACTATTTTACTGAAAATATATATAATATATGCGTATCGAATACGGGACAAAGCTAAGAGTTGGATTTATTATTTCGTTGTAAAGTCGTCACCGGCCACGGGCTCGCTGACAATGGATCGCAGAGCCGAGTCTAAGACTTTCAAAGGAGCATTATATTACAATACCCTCTCGTATTATTATTATCATTATTATTATTATTACTATTTATTACTATTACTATTATTATTATACTGCCGCTTCCTCCACCGCAGCGGACCGATTGTGTGTGCGTAACGCTCGACCAGATTAGATTTACGGCGGTCGTTGCCGCCCCCTTTTTCGAGTCGCCGTCGTACGCACCCGACTGCTGGCAGTACACTGCACCCGATCGGAACCACACTACTCCGGGGTCACAAAGTCTCCCTCTATATCCGGTCCAGACGAATCACCCGGCGAGGAGCTCTTGGGGATGCTGACGGCGCCGTCGGTTAAAAACACCGCGTAAACGCCTCTCATCCGCCAGCATTCCGGTATGAGGCGCGATTCCTCGTCAGGGTGGGCCACAGTGACTTCCGGTACCATGGTCGACTACGCACGGTGGCATGAATTGTTCACGGCCGCCGTTCCGTCGCGACAGTAGACGTGGTCGTCCTTGTCCCCGTGACCTTTGTATTTAACACCCCTCCGGCGCGGCGGCGGTGTACGCATTCTGGAGTAGCAAGTTTTTCGAAATTTCACGAGGGATTCACGTTTATATTCAGCGGAGTGCGTGAACCTCTGGATGTTTTCAGGATATTATCTACAGTGACCACCGAAATGACATATACAAAAACATCGTTTAGAGAACTCGTGTGGGGGCTCAGGAGTTTTTAAGATACAAACCTTCTATCGTTCAAACCACTCCAGGAGGGGGGGGTGGGTGGTGTACCGAAACCACCATTCTTGTCTGGACTAGCTATAATACGATTCGACATTCCGGATTCCGCACAAAGTGCATCTAAATTTACGAATTCTATTATTACATTTTTCCGTCAAAACGCACGATATAAATTATAATTATTGTTAGTAAAATGAGCATGGGTTGGATTAGCGAAATCTCGTTTTAAGAAATGTTTCAAAAATGTACTAGGTTGGACGGAATTTGGGAGCGTTGAATTGGTGAACACGTGAGTATAGGGTTAGTATAAAAATATGATAATTTCAAAACGTTAATGCCAAATAATCAGAAAACAACAATCAACTAAAGACCAATTAAAAAAAAAATTCACTTAAGACTCTATACTGCCTAAGGAGTTCTCCACAGTATAATAAATCGAGGAAGTAAACGATGGACAGCCAATTGAAACCACCACTTTCTCAAGATGTCCTACTGTTACCTGTATTATCGGCATCATCAACTTAACTTTGAATAGTTTTGTACATTTACATTCAAAACGTAATAATTTTTGGAAATATTATTTTTCTTTTATTCAAGTAATTCATGAAAAATACACTAAATAATTAAGCGTGCGTTCAAACAATGAAATGAATAAATAATTTAAATAAAAAATTACGGTAAAATATTTAATTTACTTATAGGGTACTATTTAGAAATTATTACTTATGCATGTATAGATATAATTATACTGAAACATCAATAGTGGCTGTTACTGAATAACAATTAAACAAAAGTATAAAATATTATACAGGTAAGTAGCCAAAGTACACATAAAAAATTGTTTATTATTTCTATAATATAATTTATTTTCCTTAAAATTTTTATCATTTCAGATTTCAATACGAATGAAAAATGTGTAGCTTAGATATTTGAGTAAAAATTGTTTACATATTTTAACGTTCACCGCTTCAAATAAAAGCTCCTATTATAACGGGCGCATACACACACACACACACACACACACACAGGAGGAGAAATGCGTCTATTATTATCTATATACAATGATTTCTATGACCTATAAGAAATGCGACAAAAAAAGACGAACGCCACGCGAGAGGCTTTTCAAAAGTGAGAAACAAAATGTAATATATTATATGTCTACCTTTTACGTTAATAAACACATAAAATGATTTGGAACCAATAACGATCATTCATCAGGACAGAAAATTTAAAAATGCAATTTAAATTTATAAAATAAATTAATTACATAACTTAAATCAATATAAATTCGGACCACCTAGAAGGAATGCGATTGCATCATACCGCGGCATCACACAGCCACTTCTAAGGAAAATACCCAAAACAATTATCACAAACGGATGCAGACTATCAGAACGCAATTTAAAAATAGAACTCTTCATTAATATCAAAATATTATAATTCACAGCTATCAAAGCATTAATGATGCCCATATACGGAAACCAGCATTTCATAGCAGATATCGAAAAAACGATACGGATGACGGAATCGTCTACAATAACAAGGCAATTAAAACAACTACACATTCCACACTTATCACCTAGCCAGCATCCAATTCTACATACTCACAAAACTTAATATAATATTGACACACAAATAATAATTAAAAAAATAAGCATACAGACCAAATATCAAAAGTCAAAAATATTAACTTCCAAACGTAAAACTTATAACTACTCCATCACATTCCTCGCAATTTAAAACACACGCCTTACTTAAAGTACCATTCAAACGAATCCTTTTCAACCAACGAGTTACAGAGCAACCACGTATGAGTACTCCAAGTTACAAGAACATAAAATCTCAAATACATGCATTTCTTAAGCAAATCACAAGCACAAGTGGTATGTGCTTACCTCAATAATAATAAACAACAATAGATATTCGTCAAAGTGCAAATTTCAATACGAGCGTGTAAGACGCACGTCAACATCTAAACTTTAAGGCCAGGCGGCCAGCACGCGTGATACTGCGCTGTGACGATCTAAGAGGGGACAAAACCAGTTGTATAAAGGCAAAGTAACATCGGAAAATCGTTTAGTCTATCTCGAGAGCACTCCATCTCCACAAGCAGAGCAGCGTGTACCTCTACGGGCACGATGCTTCTATGCAAGGAGCAGTACACAAGATCTACGCCATTCAACATCGAAAACACACACAAATTTTCATTCTATCATTGGGTATTATTTATTCAAAAATCAAATTTAAACATTGCATTAAATTAACAAACCACGTATGGTTTTATTAGTTCGAAATCAATATTTTATGATATTTCAAAACAAAACAAATTGTTTCATTATTTATGCTATACCTATACAAAATCTTTTTATGATATAGACAATATCCTATCTCATTTTAGATTCCGAGCGAAGTAATTGTAGAAGTAACTGTAGAAGTGAATCATATATTGCAGTAACAGCGCTTATCGAACTACGTACAATAGAAACGACTTTAAAGGCATCCAGATCGACGAGTACACTGCTGCGACGGTCTAGGTAAGTGACTCCACACTTATTAGCACCTAAGCCAAAACAAAATTCATAAACAATAATAATATCTTGTAGTGGAATAAAAATCATTTACACATACATTCCAACTATATTTTTTTTGTTTCAACAATTTAATATACTATCAAATTAACATCCAACACGAAGACCACTTCCGCTATTTTTCTCTTGATCTTATCCTCATTACATTCAACACACGTATAACTTATATCCCCCTACCTATTTTTACTTGGTTTTTATTCTACCACAAAAACAATCATGGCCTACTCGTAAAAAATACCTCGGCTGCAAATTATGCAATATATATATATGTAATCGTGGATAATATAATTATTATTTACAGCATAATACACATATCTAAAATAAATATTTCCATTTTGTTGGTATTTAAGGACCGGATATTTACGGATAATTAATATACACCTGTGTAGTATATTATTAAATAGATTTAATGTTATGTTGTATTTTAAATCAATTTAAAAAAAAAGAAACAAATGCCTATGGGTATAAATAGCTTACAATTTATCTGAATATTTTGGAAATTTCACTGAGTAAAGAAAATTAAAATATGAGTTAATATGTTGAAATATTTCAAGTATCTACGGCTACTGTTTTTGAATAATTACCAAATAATAATAATTTGTACTTCAATCGTTTAGTTAACTACAATTTTTTTTTAAATTTCCATTATAAATAAACTAATTGACAAATCTTGTATCATAGTTTCAAATCATAGGTGTTTTGTTAATAAATAACTACAACATTATTTTAAAATTCTAATTTTAAACGCTATAAAAATGTGTGACTATGACGTACCTACTGTCGGAATGTTTTATATTCGGTGAGATTAACTTATGAGGAATCTCGTACTAAATTGTCGAGTTTGTATGCAAAAACAACAATTTGATCAACTAATAATTTCAAAATATCTATAAAAGGTATAAAACGTGTTGAAGCCTTTTGAAATTGATATCATATCAAGAAAATTCTAGTATAAATACCTATTCGGCAAAAAGTCTCATTTTTTGACTCTATGGGTCATCTATATTTGAGGTGGAGCAAAAAAATAAAACTGGTTTTACAGTTTTTCACCAATTTTTTGTTGGTTTTTCCTGATTATTTTGAAAAGTACTGGGAGTTTTTGTTTTTACATACCAACTAGTTACATTTTCCTACCAGAAACCACCCAAAAAGTTAACGAATAACAATTTAAGTATTTTTTATACTTAAATTATTAATTATTTGGGTACACAGGTCACAGACACAAAAATAAAAAATTCTCAAATACATCTATTGCATCAGAATTCTCTGAGAATCTAAAAATGTTTTTTTATTCTTGTTTTACTGTTCTACAAAATATTTTTAATTATGGAATATTCAAATTAAATAATTATCCGTTAAATGAGTTTTTATTTTTATAGACCTTGACTATAATTTACACTTAATATTTATTCCTCAGATACGATTTTATATAATTTCTCGAAAACATAAATTAATTTATTTCAACTTCATTTGAAAAACATTTTTAAAGAAAAACGAGTTGTATTTCTATGGGACTTCAAAAATTAAATATTTAAGGTATCTTTTTTTAATTATTGAAATGAAACAAAACTCATTTCCTTAGTTGGAAATTCACTACTTATAATTAAAAACGTGATATAATTTTTTTATTTCACATATTTTTCTGTATTAATATTATATTTTTTTTTTCGTTAAAAATCCTTTCCACAGTTTATTGCTTTAATAAAGAAAAAGCACTTTCAGTTGATTAACATTAATATTTCGATTGGATAGGTCATGGAAAATGTAATAACCAAAAGTTCAAAAAATACGTTTTAAATGGCCGTGGTAAGTACATTTCTGTTACTATAAGTGAGAAGTCTTTTATCGCAATACCGAGTCAGTATGATCTATTTTCAGTATTTTGAATCATCTTTTTCTATGTTGTGATTTTTCTTTTCTTATATATAATTAAAGGAGAAGAGATATTCTATTTAATTATTCAAGTTTCCTGTTTCCGTCGTTTATGACGAAAACTCTTTTGTGCCGATAAGAAGGCTTGGAAATCCAGTACAAAGTCATTTACTGCCTCGAGAGGAAAATCAAGATTGTTAAGATCTTTTGTTTGAATACCCTTGTTCAAGAACCGAAGCGAATTATTTAAAACAAGAGTATTTTGCAATTCGGGTTTTCATTCTCTTATGCAATTTGCATTTAAAACTCTAGCCATTTATTTTTGCAAAGAGAAATAGAAAATTCTTGACTACCTACTTATTGTTTACACAACCTGTATACCCATAACACCCATTCAAAAACACTTGATTATATCATTCAAGTACTACCCACGCGTGGTTTGATTAAAATCTCAAATTATGAGCCTACAGCTAGTAATATGATTACCAAAGAAAAAATAATCGGAACATACAGTTGATGGTATTGAAAATAAAAGAAACAACGGACGTTCATTAAATTGACCTACTTTATATTACTTTTTTTTCCTTTTAGATGTACAAATAATGTTTACGAAGAACCATTTTACTTTCGCTTATACTATAGAAGTTGAAAAAAAGTAAGGATTATAATAATATACATATACATAGGCTCAGACAAAATAACGTTTCAGTGCTTCGTTTTTCAACGCTCAAAAATATTTTAAGAATATAATATAGGACAAGGCTTTTAGATAATCATTTTTAATTATGGTTGATTAAAATAATAACTTTTATTCAAACTTGAACTTTTTTTTCGGTCATAGCTCGTGTTTCTGGGGTTATTAATTCCAACCGAAATTATTTAACGTTGTTTACTTAATCTATTACTTCTGATATTAAATAACCCAACGGATTTTTCATAATTTTAGGTTGAAAACCAAACTTCGGCGGAATTGTTGATACTTACGATTATTGTACTAAAAAACATAACACTGTTTAGTACCTAATCAAAGATATTATATACAATTAAATACAAGTGTACATTTTTAATCAATTTTACAACTCAAAATCCATCAAACAGATTTCGAAAAGAATTTCAGGTTATATTAGAATTGATATTTAAATGGTTTCTGTGAAGTTTGTACGCTATGTAAAAAGTGGTTCCGGAGTTATGGCCTCTTAAGTGCACACCTGGTGACATGACCAAAAACAACAACAACGCCTATATAATAATAGTGTATTTTATATTGCTTGCTATTGGTTACGGGCATGTTTGTTGATTTGTATTATTATTTTTTGTCTCTATATTTATAGGTATATTTTCTAACTATATAAATGTGAAATTAAAATCTTTGTACAGGGTAACTCTAAGTATATCAGATCTTCATGATTTTTTTTTTAAACGAAAGAGTATATCTCGGAGAAGGTGTCTATAAAAGAAAATTTTAGGAAAATCCACCGGAAAAGTAGGAAATTTGGATGTCCAGAAAAAAATAAGCTAAATAATAAAAAATGTAGTTTATTGTTGCAGATTAAAATAATTATAGAGTATTATATTATATTGGTTTCTATTGGTTAATTTGGCATGTTTGTTGATTTGTATTATTATTTTTTGTCAATATATATATATATATATATAATTGAATGTTTGTGTGTAGATGAGATCTCTGGGAAGAAGATAGAATAATTAAAAAATGGTTAAATTTGGTTTTTTTTATTAATCTGACTAAGGACGGTTAGGTTAGGATTTTGTATTAATTGATTATATTAATTCACCATAGGTAGAATATTATGAAAAACTTGGTATAACTTTTATACTTAAGAGTTAAATTATACACTTACGTGCAAACAGCATGGTGTCCGCGATCTACCGCAGGTAGATTGTCTACCTGATAATATACTACTGCGAATCAGAATTTTTATTCTAGACAATAAAAAAGTTAAGATTAATTTTGAACACCATACACTGAATATTAAATAACGAATTGAACAAGGTTTGAGTCATATAGAGTTTGAACATTTAACGGGAAACGAAGTGCACGGGTTCAGCTGGTTACGTATATTATATAGCCATACAAATCGTTCTATTAATTAATAATATAATACACAATTTTTAAAATTTAATATCATAATAATACGAATAAATTATAACACAATATTCATTGAATACATATATTGAATTTAAATAATAATTATAACTATTGGAAATTTCTAAGTAAGTATAAGTAGTAAGTTACAAATAATAGTTAACATATAAAACGAATAATGAAATTAAATTATGCTTAGGTTTATACTTAATAATTTCTTTTTAAAACAAAAGAAAAACATATTTATTAAAGTTATACTTATAATAGTATAATAGCTTTGTTGTTACTTCATTATTAAAAATGTTTTGAGATAAAAGTTTTAATGTTTATTATATTTTTAATTATTAGAACTAACCAAACTAATTGTTTGAGATAAAATATTTTTGTTTAATCTATTATAATTAATGGAATTAAAAAATAACTGCAGTATATTTTTCTCGTGCAGGAGAAGTAATGAATGATATTCATCTCACGTGATTGGAATAGAACATTCCAATCAGAAGTCTGACTTTTCGATGTGACAATAGCAATGTACTCGCGTTTCCACAGACCCACATTCGCCACGTCACCGTTAAGTCTAAACCTTAACTTGAGATGATTTGCAGCGTAACTTTGGGACTCGTAGCTCAATCGGAACTTTTTGCTTAACTCGCAAGCCCAGTCCAGCAGTGGTACACTCGGCTATCCCGGTAGGTTTGGTTCCAGTGGTACTGCTCGCTACCATCCCCAACGCCTTCAGAACCCTAAATAACTCTATGGATAGAACGTCGTATTCATTGGCCACCACCACCGATGACACAGGTACACCAGCATTTGTAGATGTGTAGGTGAGTCAAAAAGACGTTGCCATCAAGTGACCGCAGGCCGCAGCTCTTCTACAGCCAACACAAAGAAAACGTTTAATCGTATTCAGACAACTAAGGAAATTTAGAATTCGGCGCCGAAGCTAAAGTTTTGATGTATTTGATTACTACAAATTTCTTCTCGTAGAAACATTAGGTAACTGTTCATTATAATAACAAAGTTTGATAAAGTATATGACCTGACGATGAAATCATTTCGACAACGCAAATAATAAATATGATAATATTATAATTATTATTGTTTATAAGACAAGACAGAAAATTAACATTTATAACGACGAAGGTTCACACATGTTCTGCAATAAATAAAGTTATTGGTTTGATAATAATATTTTCAACGAATAACAAAATTACCATAAATTTATCTTGAACTTGACTTAAGACTTGACGACGATAAAAAAAACAAAAATAATAATAAAAAAAATATTTATGGAGCTATTATTTCGAGAATGACGTTAAATTTAAATAATGTGACAAGAAGAGCGAGGATAGTAAATGAAAATACTGTCGGATTATTATAATTACTAACGGAACACAATCGGTTAATTAAAAATTTACATTGAACTCTCCATAGGTATATTATACTCTCAAGTATAAAAAAAAAACCGAACCTTAATTCCGACGCAGACCTAACAACAAGAGTTTTTATGCAGAAAAACGCGTTTCTACCCTTCTTTAATGACCTTTTCTGAGTTCCTCATCTTGTTTAAATTTTTTTTTTCATTTTCACCAAGTAAAAGTCGTGTAAACAGTAAGATATATAAATATATACATATTAAAAAGCATAGTATAGCCACCAGAAAGCTATGTACAGTAAGTTAACTGCTTGTCTCACGTTGTTCAAAAGTTCGGATACGAAACGAGAACAAAAAATAAAAATGTGTTTAATTGTATGAATAATGAAAAATTTGCGTATATAAATGTGCATGGCGTAAAAAACACGAACTGCAAGTCGTCACGTATCCGCCCGTGTACAAAAAAACAATTCGTTCATTCATAAAAATATGCGTATCTACTCATTACATTATCACATTATTATATTATTACTATAATAGCTGTATTACATATTTCATAGTTTATAGAAGTGTTCTGTGAAGATAAAAATATCTGTTTTTCAAATGAGAACTCCCTTTTTCAACTTACTGTAAATTAGCAGTGGATATTTTTTCTGAAATTGTTGACCTATCATAATCAAAATTTATACGAGTAATTTTTGAGTTATTTAATGTGTTATATACTCATTTCAAAAACAGAAGTTTGTATCGCCACAAGACATTCCTTAAGTAGTACAATCAATAATTGATAATATGTTCTATGAGTATATTATTATATATCAAAAATTTCAAAAATCAAAATTTGAATAAATTTATTATTAAAGGAAAACACGGGGGTGAGCTTGCTTGGTGAATCACCCTGTATGTAGGTATAATATATATATATTACGATCGAGATTTAAGTTTATCAAGGAATAATTGACATCAATTATGATGAAATTAGATTGTGTTCTAATTATAAATAACAATTAATCCCTAAGATTTTAATATAAATTAAGATATAATGATTACGTATATAGTGCCATGATAGGAACAAACACTTTACATAAGACGGCCTTCTCCTGGAATTCGTTTATACTCGTCACTCAGATCCAAGAGATAGGTAACACAGTAACACGAAGAACACACAAGACACCTGTTACTCACATGTCTATAAGTAGTGTATCGATTTGACAATTATGCTGATCTTTGTATCTTCATAATGTCGGCATGCTCATTATTTGTGCTAGTTGTGATGTACTAAATATTATGGTTGTTTCTTAATTATTTTAATGTGCTAATTAATTGATAGTTAAATCGATATTACAACGACTGTATACGTGATATCGACTCGGAAATAACGTTAATATCCATTATTTGAATGATTGAAACTTAGCAATATTTCCTAGATAATGAAGATTAGTCCGTTCTTTCAGCCATAATTTATAAAAAATATTTATCAATTTTATTGTTAAACTAGAATAAACGGCCTTATCCTAATCAGTAGGTGCTAACATAACATAATTTTGGGCTCTGTAATAATGTGTCGACGTCCGTACAGTGTCAAGTAAAAGATAAGGCATTGATCGGATACATCTATAATCTATATAGTAGGTACCTGTACAACATAAATCGTAATAACGGACAATTATTTTTTATAATATTCGGACATATGCACGCGAACTAGCACATTACATAACACATTATTAATATAGCACCTATGTAACTAATAACTACATAGTCAACCGTTTTTTCCGTGTATTGACCATCGTCATTTTAAATGTCTAATCCAATTAAAAATATATTTTGTTAAACAAAATTAGCAACATTGTCTACCAGCAGAAGTTCATTTTTTATAGCCATAGTTAATGTATACAAAATATTTGATTTTTACAATGTTTTCTATATATTTTCGGTTAATTCCTATGGACGATGTCGTCTACTAATGTTAGTAATTAATGATAGTGGCTAGGCATTTACATTATTACATAAATTACTTCACTGACGGTAACATGCATAATAATATTATATAGATAGATAGTATTCAACAAATTGGTATTCGACAACGCGTCAACGTGTTTAGATTACTATATTATATTGTTATTATGTCTGTACAATATATTCAATTATAATTAATTTGTACTGATTTCATGTCTGACGTCCGTTATTCTTCACCAATGTCCATAAACAGTCGATACTCTATGCCGCAAGGGATATCGAATATACAATAATATAATCATAATTCTGTAACGGGTACCTCATATCGTTGCGGTATATGTTCTCATTAATTTAAATATATTTTTGAATTGGTAAAAAAAAAAACGTACAAAAAGTGGTTGTTAGAACTTGTATCAATATAATAATTTGTGAAAAAAAATTAACCTTGTCTTAAAATATAACCATCACTAAAATTGACTGCACATGAACGTGTTAATAACCAATAAAGCTATACAACTGAAACAATACGGACTCTCGTATGAATGCTCGGATACCGACGTACGCAGTGAAGGCTTAAAAACGAAATTAATGTTATTATACAAAAAAAAATGCATGTATAATTAAATTTAAAAGAAAATACGGATGGACCCAAACGTCAAAATAACGAATTCAACCATACGATATAATGTGATTCGTATGTGAAAAATCAACCATCATGCTAGTTGTATATAGATAATAATGTAGTTATTGGAATCCGGAGTAGAATCGTATTATTTTTTTCCCTAAAAAGAAATAATGAAAAAGTATTATTCCGTTGTTCACTATTTTTATCGGAAATAACGATTTACATAAAAACGTATCAAGTGCTTTTGGCATGAATGTTATTATCGGTATATGAACCTATGTCGAGACCAAGAAAACAGTGTTTTATCAGAAGGTGTACAGACAACAGCACACCAGCTACAACAATAGCAAACCAGCATTTCATAATAATATTTAGTGGCTTAAAATAGTTAATAAACGTTTATTAAAAATAATTAGGTAGAAGACTGCAGTCTGTTTTGGACAGCTAAATGGCCCCGCATTTGGTTGGTTTTTTAAGCTGTTTCAGGATTAACCTTTAAAGTGTAACTTTAATATTACGATATCCATAGATCCTTTTAAGGAGCATCATAAATTGAAGTGGAAGCGCTGGTTTCGATTCAAATAGGTGGTGCAAAAAAGTGTTGCTTGGTTTCCCTAAGTCAAGTTTCAATCATTCATAGATCTTTTATTTTATTCTCATTAAAAAATGGAGGGTGACTGTCAACATACAGCCACCCGACCCCATATCATTTATTCACAAATCATGTACATGGATATTACCAAAGAAATATATTATACATTAAAGGGGGCCTCTAACCACCCTGTAAAATTGGCATTTAGCCCACAAAGCTGATTAGTTACGTTTTCTTGCAGTGCTCTACCAATCTTTCGAAGACCTGCCCAGGTTTCTAGCAGCAATCATCATTCCTTTCCGGGAAATCATATCGCCTTAGGGGTGGTGCGTAGTAGCTTAAATTTTAAATTGTATTGTCCCACCAAATTTCACTGTGTGTTTTGTGTTTCGTAATTTCTCTCTCTCTTGGCTCGTTGTCGTGTTCAAGATCGCAATAGAATTAAGTTTGTTTCCCTAACGAATGTTATTCATCGTCTATTTTACATATTATCTACCTACACAAAGAAGATGACGTCTCCATATATAAATGAAATTGTATTGTTCGAAAGATTATTTTCTTAGGCCTCTTGGTTTTCATTGTGTATTGAGACCACGTTTGCTGTTGAAGATTAGTCGGCCAAAGTTTTCCAAAAGTATAGTTCCCGATAATAATAAAAGTCACGAGGGTCTTAAATGTATTTCATGATTAAATAAAGCACACGTAGTATACTGTCTATGATAAACCAAACTTAACGCCCATCTATATAACTTACAATAAAAAAAAAAAAAAACGTGTCTAAAATTTACAAAATCATACACAGCCGCTATGTATCAATGGCAATTATTTTATGACCGTCGAATATCGTCGTTACTATGTGAATAATATGATTATGCTATAAGTGTTACTATTGTCGAAAGGAAAATTATCGCGAGAAAACGTACTTAACTATCATAAAATAACTATAATATAATTCTAAAAATATGCTTATTTTCGGCACACATCTGTTGAAACGTACCGGACGTTAAAAAAAAAAACTACGAGTTATTTTTAAAACTTAAGTACTTTTTTCTCTTTATCATATAGTATTATTTCAAACTGAGTGAAATATGGCTGTATTTTAATATAGTTTACCTAATATTTATGTCATTAGTTGATTAAAAACTCATAGGGCGCTTATTTTTAACTTTCTAGTTAAATTATCATTATTTTAGATTATCTATTAATTTCACAGTACATCCATTAAAACACAATATTATTGTAATTACTTAGCGTTTAATATATTTTTTTGATGTTTTTAAACCGATCACTATCTTGTTCCACGCGACACAAAACCAACACCACTTAAGCCCTGTTATCTTTAGCGCATGGAATAGTTCGACACAATTTGCGTAGCTATCTAGTTTATAGGTACACGACAATATAATATTATTTAATTTGTATTAAAATTGTACACCTGAGAGCCGCCCATAGGAAATAACTTATTAAAATGAAATATATTAATCTATTCGGGAAAAATAACGGTAACCCTTTCGTGTGTCATATATTTTTATTTCTTTAAGACAAAGCTATAATGACATTAATATATTTTATTTTATTAAGTTATTTTTGATGAGCGGCTCTCAGGTGTACAATGTTAATACAAATTAAATAATATTATAACATCGTCGTGTATAAACTAGACACAAAAAAATTTTTAAAAAAAAACACACATCATTGTAAAATCAATACATTCATCGCTTCGCTCAGAATCTAAAATTGCATCGAAAAAATGTATTTATAATTAATTAAATCAAACATATTAATAAATAATACTAATAAAAATGAAATATGAGTATTGCTTACATCATTGCATTGCACAACAAATGATTTTTTTACGTTTTCTTAGCGACATTAATCACTCTATAGAAATATTAATAAAATAATAAGTATTACAACAAATATAGAAACTTGTTCACTGCTACGTTTACTTATTTTTATTTCATATATTAAGTTATATAATTTTAAACGTAAAAGAAAATGATGAAAAATAGTTAAAATTTCAGAAAATTTAAAAAAATCGCCAAAGTCGCATTTATTGCAATATAATTTTTTTTTGTTTAAATTAAAAGGTAAACGAAACATATTTTAATCTCACTCAGCAATAAATATAAGCATTTACAACATGCAAATGCAACAACTTCACTGCCCTACTTATTACATAGGTACAAGTATGACGTATAATATTATGGATTATGATGTTTAATAATTAAATTAATGTTTCCATTATAATAGCAATACTAATTTAAGCAGAAATATAGAATATTTCTTAGAATATGTTAGTAACGTTCAGACTAAAAATACCGAGAAACCACACCAATTATGATTACCTTACTATATTTCGGTACTGTTAATATGTTCTACCGCGAGCAGTTTTAATACATACTACCAAACAAATTTTGCTATGAAAAAAAACCGTTAAAAAAGTTTTAAATTGTTTTCGTTGAATTGTCTGATTGTTGCATAGATCCTTGCATTACCTTTGCCGAGATCGATGAACGAAGAAGCGTGCCAACAAATTGTATGTGTGGCTTGTGCAGGAAGACCAACTCAGTCTTGGGAGAAATGCGGCCCGCGACTGAAATAGCTCACTTCCCGCCCTTGCCCAGACAATTTTATACTATTAGTGATCGCATTAAACTATTGATAGTTGTAAAAAGTTTATATTTTAATTAACCACCACTTATATATTTCAAGCCAAATAACTGTGTGCAAGCGGTATAAAATCCCTTTTATTCTTTTAATACTTGTATTTTATAGTTGTAGCGAAGCATCAAGAAACACAGAAGTTTTTTTTTCCAACTACGAAGGTAATGAATCTTTTTTCAACTTTAAAGTGCTACATATTTTCTCAAGGTTGTATACTAATTGTTCAAGATCGTTTCCATCAATAACAATAGTTTATGGAACAGTGCATACAATATTGACTCCTTGAAGTCGGCACTGCATAGCATCTGTAATGATTATAGACTTTGGACTTATTTTCAACAATCATGTACTAAACTTTCAAGAAGAAGAATTCAATACGTACCGTTTAATTTGTAAGTGGTGACTCGTTTCAAGGTGTAAGTCGACACGTATCTATGTTACACACACGACTTATTGAGCGCTCAGCGGCTCGGTTTGGGACCTATGCGTATCTATAAAAGTCTTTGATAGGTATTTAAATATTAATTGTAAACTCACGAAAAATTGTATACAAGATCTTCCAAGTTCGCGAAGTAGTATAAACGAGATATTCTTGCAGAACTTAAATGAAAAAAAAAAAAAATAAGAACGTTCGATGAGTATTTAAAGTATTTATAAATTATCCATCACGAATAAAATTCAATCAGAATTTACTGTACTAAACATATGTATTGTGATTAAGGCGGTGAACCTAACCGAATCCAAATCGACTATGACTCTCGAGGGAACACACTGAGGTCACATTATTATTTTACTACACCCGAATATACGTGGACCGTGGACGTATAAACGATACCTAAAAACTATAACGAAAACGGAGAGGAAAAATAAATCTCCAGTTTTTTTTTTTATTTATGGTTTAATTTCCTTTAAAAAAAAATAACAATAATAATAATATAAAAAAATACGACGTCGAGCGAACAGGAGCCGGAAAAGTAAAAGTGCTCGAGTGTATGTATGCGTGCTGTGTGCGCGCGTGCATTTTTCGAGAGCTGAGTAAACGGATGTGTGTGGGGGGGGGGTGGAGGGGAAAGCACTGGATGTCGTCAGTTCGTAAAATATGGTCTGTGTTATTATAACAAATAGTCTTGGACCGAATGTCAATAATACAGAGATCCGAAAAGCCACCGTCCGTTTCATGATACATGGTCTCGTTCGGCCTCTGCGGACATTAAGAATAATTTCCCCTTCGCCGCGCATACATAAATTCCGATTTTCGTTTTGTGACGGCGATTTTACGGACTCGTTTCCCCAGAAATAAACACACGCGCTGTAATAATATAATATATTACATAAAATATAAACTCGGATTTACGTGTTTTTACATTGTTGTGTATATATTATAATGTTCTACGGTGATAAATGATTGATATAAGTGTGCCCGCGCCGTTGTTTAGGTATATTATCACTACGCATTACTAACACGAAATAAGGATGTGGGGTCGGAGGCTGCAAGACTATAATGTAATAAAGAGTGTATTTCGCTTCATTTACTTATATTACAATAATATTATGTATAACATTTATAATATATATTATATCAACTCCAACAATTAGTAGACTCTACATTTTGTTTTATTTCGATAGACTGAACTCACACAACTACCAGAAAGCTGAAATACTATAGAGTGGCCTGGTCATGACTGGCGAGCTAAGGACAAGTTATTACATAAGGTCTTAATCAACAAACCGAACGGAAAGAGGTCATGAGGTAGAACCTACCAGCGATGGCTTGACAGAGTGAACAAAGATTTGGAAAACCTGGAAAAACGATTGGGCCAAACAATTCGTGGGCTTAGAAAAAAAATGTGGTATGACATAAAACAAAATTGTTCAAGGGAGTAATACTTTAACTTCCGTTAATCATATTTAAAAATTAACGATTTTCAATAATTGTTAAAATCTAAAAATTCACAAAGATAATCTGCATTAAGTTATGTAACTTGGGTTTGTTCTAAGTATAACTTAAAGTAAAACAAACGATGATTTAAACATTTCCAGTTAAGGACCAACAAATTTAACAGATACCTACTAATTCACTTTTTATTCTTCAGTTATCTTTTTTTATTTCTTTTAAATTTTAATAGTAAGCTTGTTGCATGCGATATGATGTTTACATTGATGTATAATTTATATGGAAATAATTAATTTTATTCTCAATAAATCAAAACTTATAAAACATTTTATATTTCTTAGTACCAACATAGCCCTGTTGCAGTTTAAATAATGTATGGGCCATTAAATTTCAAAGCGGTACAGGATGTTTATTTTCCAGGATATAATATTGTATATATTATTTAATACAGTTTTCGGCTAGGTAATTGATACCAAATTGTGCACTCATATTATTTGGTATCCCGGACGGGTCGTAAGAGTATTATAATAGCAGAAGCCACGGGAAACAGCTATTATAATAATCTATGAAAAGCAAAGTATATTATTATAGTGGCTGAGGCTTATAGATTAAAAAACGACTCGACCGATTTTGATGATTCGAGAAAGGTTTAGATAATATTATATCAAGCAATCTATTTATTTCTATGGTGGCTTGTCCCCTAATAATAATATTAAAATCTTAACTGCATATTTGTTTCTACTCACAATTGGTTTGTATGTAAGTAGGAAAAAGTGACCACTACAGGTGGATTGGCCTACTTGGTTTCATTTATCCCGCGATGCCGGATAATACAGGCTACAGATAATGTTTAAAACAATTTTTTGTTTTTATCGTAATGTTATTTACTAAATAAATGTACACGTATCAGATTTATGTAAGATTAATGTGTTTTTATTAAAAACTCTGGTGTAAATATGAACAGTTAGAATTTTTATACAGATATTTATTAGATAACGATTAAACTAATATAATAACTGGGTTTGGTATTTTATAGAATTTACTGTTAATACTCTTAAGAAATATCGGAAGAAACTTAAAAAGATTCAGAAAAATGAAATAAAAATTTAATTCTGCACATTTTGAAATATTTTAGATTTTAGTGCAATATTTGATCTTTTTGAGATATTTTTGCATTTTAATCTGTTTCGTATCCAAAATTGGTTCAATTTTATGAAAAAACATGTTTTGATTATTGTTTAATTTTAAAAGTTATAATATAGATTACCTAAGTAAATAGACGGACTACTGAAAATAGACATGCTGATACAATGTGAGCAGTAGTGTTTATAAATTCGTACTATTTGGTTCTAGTTTTAAGCTAATTTTAAGCTTTTTTTATTGTTTTTATTGTTGAATTTATAGCTTTGATAATCTTCGAATAAAAATTCAAAATGTATGTAATTATAATAATTTGTAAATAATAAGTTATTGTACCTAATAATTAAAGGTTCTTGTTTTTTTTTTGCATATTTTAGCAAGGTAATATTACGTCACATAATATTATTTGTGCAATTTCAAGTGCTGATGATAAAAAAAGTGTATAATAACCACCGGCACATTTCATTCTAAGATTGACGGACTCCAGCCTCAGCGCTGCCCTTTTTCATTTGTATTTACTTTCGTGGGTCGTGAAAGGTGTGTAGTAGTTCCTGTGCATCTCACCGTCCTCGTCGAATAGGATCATCGGGGATCCACGATCTTTCTTGACTTTTTGGTCATTAAGACTAATTATGGGTCGCCAAGACGACAAGATCCCCAAATCACTATCGGCCGACGACCCAACCCTCAGATCGCTGTCGGACGACGACGACGACGGACTTCCCATAACGGCCAGCGACGGATAGGACGAGTACGCCATCTCCTCACCGTAATCGGACGGCGATGACAGCCGTTGGTCGTGCGACGAAATGGATTGTCGGCGGCGATCAGACGACGGGTCGGCTGACGTAGTCGTCCGATGATTGTCGTAGGTTGACGACGGTCTAGGATTGACGTCGACCGACGAATTGCTCCGATTTTCGTCGGTCAACCGCGGAAATGGCACCGAAACGTATGCTATCCAGTAACGGCTGTACACTGAGAGCTCGCTGTTTTGACCGGGTGAAGTCGGTGGTTTGACTGTCATCAGGCCAAGATGACTGGACGACACTGCAGGAAATATATGAGTGACAGTTTAAATATGGGAGCATCGTAATTTCAATGGGACTTAACTCGAATCTCGTCGTTTGTTTTTACGGTATATGTATACTATATATACATACGTGTTGTAGTTGGTATGGGACTACCATTCAATCGCCCTTGTAACAAACACGAAAAAACGAAAACAACCGACAAATAACGATAGACGGGGACTTTGCATCGATCATTTACGATTAATAAATAAATAACTAAAAATACGTTTGCATTACTAAAATTTTAAACAATTGTTATAGATTCTTGAGCACCTAATCGATTGACCGATAATACGAAATATATTTTAGTTGTTCTACGATAATGACAACAAACACTTTTGGTTTCCTCGGCGATTCAAAAATTAAATTACCTTACCTACATTCTTCGAATAATATGCTTCGTTTTTATATATTATGTATAAAATATGTGTTGACATTTTTCTGCCAACGGCCAACCGTATTATTTTTTCAACAAACGGTTAGGTCAATGGTTGGTTATCATATACCGTAAGGTAAAGTAAACATATGCCACGTGTTAGAGAACCTTCGACCATAAAACCTTATATCAGTGATACAATATGATATATACTGTCCTCAGGAATTAAAATTTTTCTTAAGCGTGTCAAACGAACTCTTGTCCTTTGAAACGTGTACTGTGTCTAGTAGTCTGTACGGAAACGTCCAATATATCTTTGTTGTTTGAATGATCTCAGCGACTACCATGATTATATAAAAATGTTGTTTCAAAACTATCTTAAATATTTGCACATCGCATTATCGTGACTATTATCAACTATTAGAATTTATAAAGTCAAAATAACGTCTTTATGCATTTTACTAATAATAATACATTTTATCGTAAATGTTATTCTACACTCTCTAATAATGGTATATCTATGCACACATGTCATCAAGTCATGTTTACACGATTCTCACACAGTGCTGTTCTCGTTTACTGCTATTAGTAAAAAGACCTTATGATGGACAATGAAAACATATTTTATTCTGATGAAGCCCTTTGATAAACTATTATGTAATAATATACTTGTTATACCTAAAAAAATTGTTTTAAATGAAATAAAAAAGGAAAAAATGACCTAAAAAAAGAAATGAAAGCGAAATAAAGAAATGCAAAATAAAAGTTTTAAAATTGAATTTGTTGTTACATAATTTAAAGTTCCTGTTAAGAAATCTACATTTAAAATAGGCTGAAAAAATACTGTAGAAATTCACAGTATATGATGTTGCCGTATACGCCAATTACTTTTTTAATTATATACGGTACACACTTATACAACAAATTTAAATATAAGCACTTTATTTACTATTTAGATTTAATATTTATAGTGACTGCAACACTAGATCACTGGAGAAGAATCCATTCCTATTCTCTTTTTCATTATAATAACATAGTAGTATAACAAAGTGTCGGTGAAAAGAATTGTCTTTCTTTTTGGGCGAGGGGAGGGTGATTTTATAATTTGTCATATAGGGGAGGCTCCAATGATATCCTTTATAAATTTGATGTGCTTATTCCGTAAGTATAATATATCATATTAGATGTATGCAACAACATTACATTTATACAGATTATAATTTTAACAAAATATGGTTGTGTCTTGCCTCTAGACGAAATATGTTCACAATATTGGGATATCACTCATCTGTCTGTGGTATTCTGTCGATACCTTATTATTTGTAAATCGTTGTTACGTAACTATAAATAAGTAATGACATGCTTTAAGATATCGAGTTATTTTATATTATACTTATTTTTTTAAAAATCTATGAGGAAAAATATAATCTTGAAATTTGTGTTACCCGTCATTGAACGCTTAAAACAGAATTAAAATGTTTTTTTCATTAAACATCGAAAAACATCGAAGTATTTTCCAAGAATCCGATACATCAAAACAATCGACGTCCAAAATATTTTGCTCATCTCTTATTTTTAATTCGAAACCGGTCGTTAAATATTAACCTAACAGTACTCAAGCCTACGCTTTATTTATTTATATATTATACACGTTTGTATAAATAATATAATATTATATTATTATTCCTTTTAATATTCATATTGTATATGTTATGTAACTAATTGCCACAGCAACGAAAATAGTGGGATGGATAAGCAGCGGATCGGGAGGGACAATATTATATTTTACGTTATTTTCGTCTTAAAGTTATAAAAAATCGGACTTGTAAAAAAGTACTTGAACATGGCTAAACATTTACGTCGGCAACGGTTGTCAACGCCCGTCAATTGCGCGAGGATTTGACAGAGCGTAAGAAGGTCAGCTGTCGTCTATGAATATAAAAAATGTGGTACAATTTGTTTTTTAAAATGTACGCAAAAGTAATACGTTTTCCTACGATGGGAATTTACAATCGTAATGTTAATAGGCTTCGATATTGATTCATAATTGGCAGGAAATCGAGCTATTCATCCCAAGGTTCATAAATAATTTGTTTTAGTATTGTGTTAAATTCGAAAAATAATAATCGATTCTTGCCGTTTTTTTATTTCATCTACTTAATACAAACAATTATACAATTGTTGATCTGTATTATTATGTGATGTACACGTTTAAATTGTTACTATTGAAAATATAAAAAAAAATTCAAGAGGTTTGGAGTTCAAGCCATTAAAAACAATGTAAACCATTTCTATTTTTGTTATAATAAAGCGTGCCAAGTTTATTTTTTTTCTGCATTGCATTCAAGTAGGTATATAGGTACTTAAAAAAATAATCATACCTACTGTAATCATAATATTGTATTTAATTAATAAAATGGTATAATCCCGTCACTACTATTAATACATAATATATTTTATACTTATTATTTATGTATTGCATTTTTGTAGGTTTTTTTCAATTATAGGTACTGGGAACAGTCAATTTTAACTGTTCGCGTTGTTTATCATTGTAAATGACAAAAAAAATTAAATTAAAAAATGTGGATTTTTTTTGTTTTTACAAACATTATTCGTGATGTAAAATATCCAAAAACCATTTAGTTTTGAAATGTAAGTTAAGTGCAATAACTAAGTCTTCGTAAAATTTAATAAACCTTGAAACCTCTTAACCATAGGTGAAGTGTAAAATATTTCGTTTGGGGTAAACGTAAAACATAGTGAAAAAACGTTACTGAACAAACTTTGTTTGTTAGTAAGACTAATGCAGACTGCAATAATTAAATACACTGTGATTTGAAATAATATGTTTATTCGGTCTGTGGACACAATTGTTGTGTAATTTTCGTATTTTACATACATCTTACTATCATCGTATTAATTATCGTATTAACTATCGTATTTTCGTAATTGAAGATCAGTAAATATTATTTACAAAATAATTACATATGAATATGTATTATGTATTTACGTTCAAGCAATATGGAATTAAGAGTCCTTCTCGTATATTTATTTCTTTGAATTATAGTAAATTAATATTTATTGTTATATATAAATTAATTATGATTATACAATAAAATTCGAAATAATGAAGCACACTGTTATTATATAAAATAATATTTTTATTTTTTATTAATTAACCCGCAGCAACTTAGGCCATTGGGTGGTTTTTGACTATGGGGGCAGTGTAGGCTAAACACGTGTGTTTGTTAGTTTGGAAGATTTTTAAGTGGGAACCCGTAGGTATCTGCCATGCCTGGGTGGGGGATGGCGGCACTTCTCTCCGGACACCGTGACTTGCCTGAAGAAAAATGCCGCCCGTGGACGAGGTTTTGAACCAGCGTCGGCGCGCGTCGCAACCGACGCCTTAGTCCACTCGGCCACTCCGTTCCCCAAAATAATAATTAAACTGTAATTTTATCAAACATATTATTATATATACATAAATATAATTTTTATTATTTAACAAATTCGTTAAAATAAACTCAATCATCTGAACGCAGACTGGTCGAATTTCTGTACAATTTTGTAACTTTTGGGATAGGTATATTATATAGTAGTGAATAAATATAAATATTTATTATTTCTCGTGAACCTACCATCTACATGTTAAAACTATTGTTTCATAATATTTCTTAGAAATAATAATAATAACAATAATATACGATCCATTGATAAAACTCAATTTAATAATACATTCAATGTACCTAGTATTACAGACTATCGTAATTTCGCATCATTTTACCATGTATTTGAAATAAATACAATTTATAATTTCAATAAAGCCACGTCATAAAGTTTCAAACATTATGTTCAATATTGTATTTAAAACTTAGTTAGCTACAATATCACATAGCTAATATCACAATACCCCTATTATAAAGTTTATAAAAGTGGACATTTTATGAATGTACATTTACGTGCTGTTTCGTAATCCACTTCTTTTTCATAAGGGTATAGGTAATACGTACGTAAAGAGTAGCAAAATCATTTTTAAGTCGATATACTATAATACATATATAGTATATATTTATATTAATTTCCTATATTTTTCCACCCGGATATTGCGACTAAAAAATAAAAGTATCGACGATTTTTTTTAATTTAATACAGTAGAGTATAACTGATATTTATAATTTTAAAATGTATAACCTATACAACAACTTTACATAAACCGTTAAAAAACAATATTTTTCTACATTTTTTTTCATTAAATATTTGCAATTTTACCACTTTTTACAAGCATGCGAAAGTACCAAACGATGTCATTATTTAAATATTTTGTTAAATTCCAAGTTTTTTTTAGTCATTAAAATGAATAGATACTATAACGAGGGTCTGATATTTTTAATTTGTAAGTTTATAACACTTCCTTAATTAATTAGTTAGTTCCAACGGTGGTTATATAATATTTATCTCACTAATTATCTTTAATCGAATTAGGGAAATTACCTGTAATAGACATACTCAGCAGTGGTTATAGTCCATTATGTTTTTCTTTTAATAATTTGTTCGTCCATTAATCATTAATAATATTTTAGTTTTATTATAACGTTTTTATTTGCGCGTTTATTTATATTCAAGTCTATATTTCAGAGTAGCTTTGATGTCGCTACGCCTGACTTTAGATATGCTTTGGTTTTGGGAAGATTGAAATTCGTGTAGCCGTGTGGAGGTCATAAGCTGGTGAATATATCAAAAGATTGAGTGTATATTTTGTATCCGAAAACCATTGGCGAAAACAGGATTTACAAATTGTTCGCGAGTGGTTGGTAGGGGGGGGGGCGTCTACAACTTGTCGTGGTGCTTCGGTGGTTGGCGTCCGGCTGCTACGTACAATTAATAATTATATACCGTAGAACACAGAACAAATTCTTTGGGATGAGGGATAATACACCCAACCACCGTGGCTAAGACATCACTGCCGAAAACGATTAATCTTTACATTATAAATAATATATACGCGTAACTAAAGTTAATTGTGCTAGTATGCGCCGAAAAGAGATGAGCTGCTGTTGAACAAACTTCGGCCGTGTCGGTCATGCCGTTTGGGAAATATTATTTTGCTTGTATTTTTTTCAAGAAGTTTGTTAATGGTACAACAGAATAAAAAATAAAAAAGTCGAATACATAATATGTTAAGGGTTTGACCGTAAATTCGGTTGTCGAATTTTCTTTTTTCGACGAATAATGGGAATTTTACAACTTTGACATCCACCCAAAGCATAATCATTATACCATCCCAGTTTGCGTAACTACCGTATAATAAAATATGTTACTTCAAACTTTTAGAGCACGTTAACATCGTTAACAAGCGAACATTTTATTTTGTATTTAAAGCGTATCATTGCAGTCTAACAGATATACCTACATAGCGAATTAAGTTCTGAAAGTGACGTTACGAAAAAAACACTACCAAACTACTAAATATTTACGTTTCCTGTATATTTCATTGACTAAAATGTAATATTGTTTTATAATATTAATTAACGACCAATTTCATACGTTTGTTTTAAAAACTGATATCGTCTATCAAAATATATTTAAAAATGAACATTCTTAATTTGTTGGTTGAGTTAATATTAGAACAATTTATTGAAACCGAAATAAACATTTTAGATATTTATAGGAATAATTTTAAGTATATAATATATATTTGTAAAAATTACCTTTTAATTGGTTTATAATATTTTGTTTTGAACATTTTTTAATTAACTTAAAATTATATTACAATATCATCAATCTATTTAGTATTGAACATTACATAAATAACTTATTTATCATACAAAGTATGTATGAAATATGAAATTAATTAGTATAATTAAACAGCATTTTTTCATCACTTTGATCTTATTAAATAACTATTTGATTTTTTAATTATAATAAGCACATAATGTTTAACGTTGTAACTTTTTGTTGGTAAATGATTACCTAGATTATGAATGCCAAGATTATTTACTACCTATATCTTTTTTTTATGAATAAAGATATTCTGTAATATTTGAATGTAAATCCATGTTTTTACTTTAGAGTTTATATGAAAATAAAACTGTTTTTCTTAAATATATTTTTCAGACGCCTACGCAAACACGAATTAATTAATTTTTTGTTAAAGGATCATTTGATCTACTATATATTCAAACTTACAATACTAATATTCAATACTTTTATAACGATGACTCATTCATAAAAGTTTTTGTTCCTTGTATATTAATAATCCATTAAAACCATATTATATTTTATTTACACTATAATTTGCAAATGAAAAGATACTCTAAACTAATTTTTTGAAATCCCAAGAAAGTTTTAAAATTAAATCATGTTTGAATATTTTAAAATACATTAAAAGCACTTAAAACTTATTTATAACCATTGCCGTATTAATGAGAACAAATAAATTCCAAATAGAAAACTAAAATATGCACATTGATCGGGCAATTTGGAGAAATCCAAATTCACGAAGAGCTTTATATTGATATGGCAGTGCACAAAACTTCTTCGGCCCGTACTCAGCAGTCAAATTCTCCAGCTAGGTCTTTACCGAGCTCCGGAAAAATCGCCCAAAAACGTTGGAAAGTTGTGATCTCAAGAGTTGGCAGACACGCACAGATGATTTAAATCGATGCCTAAGATGGCAGTGCACACAACTTCCGCAGGCGATTTAATGCCCCAGGTTAGGCGATGCAGATATTAGGCGTCGATCTAAATTCTAAAATATCGTCTGTGTAGCCGATCACTCGTGAGATCACGACTTTCCAATGCTTTCGAGCGATTTGTCCAGACGTCGTTGAGAACTCGAAGCTTCAGGCTGTGGATTGGGTCTTGACATTGTACGAATTCTCCAGCGCTGCGATATTTGACATATGTACATTTGGGTACAGTCAATATACTACTATACGAAAAGTACGTTATAACTTAAGACAGTATAATACATTATTAGGAATAATTTCATAGTGTTCGTTAACACTTGTTACAATTAATATCTACCTACTTGACAACTGACACAGTAACGAATTATATATTTTTCAAACACTTACGCTGCCCGTAGCAACAAGATTTTTATAGTTGTTGTGTAGTGGGAATAAATGTTAGTTTATGAATTATTGTTATTTAACTTTAATTTCAAATTAAAAAAAAATATAATATTTCGAGGGATTAACTATGTTAGGAAAGTTTACCCTGCAAGGGTGCTAAATCCCGGCTTCTAAATTCTAAGGCACGAGGACTAATTAATATTTTGAATAAAAAAGACTTACCATTCAAAAAGATCATTGTGATTTATTGGTTATTGTTTTGAAAATTACCTCCTTGTCACGTTAATAATGTAAATAAATAATATTAAATCTATTATTCCCAGGCTCACATAGTATTGCATCGCGTTGAATCATTGCTTTGGTGACTATAGTAATATTTATCTGTAAGTAAGCCATATTTTTGTGTTTAATATGAAATTCGTTATGTGTAGTACAATAATAATTGAGTGTGTGTAAAGACTATAACGTAAATATTATATAGTTGTTAATCAAAATAATATTAACGAAATAAAAATAAACGTTGAATGTTTTGTTAATATAAAATTTTTTTTTTTTTTAATTTCATCATAAAAAGGATTAATTCTAATAATAATATTACGTCAACACTTTTTAAATAATTTAAGATAGATTTTTCAGAGTTCTATTTAAAAAGCTTTTGTGAGGTGAATATAAGTGGATAACATATTTTGATATTTAGATTCGTTATGCCAACTTTTCACGAAAATAAACATTGTTCAGGTTTCCACGACTTTGTCGACTATAATATTATTATCAGCATATTGGTTCATATATAATATTTGGCCAATTCTGACTTTCACTTACATTTTTATATTTTTTATAACTTTCATGCAATAGCAATTTTCTCACTACGATACCATACACACTTGACTCACAGTCATCAAATAATTTTTTTTACGTTTATTATCGACGAAGCTCAGTCGTTCTCCTCGATATATGTAAATATCCACTACGCTGGTGTCAACGATTCGTATGATAGATTTATGCAGTACTAGATTTTCTTGGTTCTGATTCAAGTTATTATAATCAGAAACCATATAATTATTATTATTATTATTATTATTTTATTGAATATATAACCTCAGTGACTATGTTGGCCGAATTGAAATAACATGCGTTTGCATTTTAATTGTATTGCATTTAGAACAAAATATGCAATTAATTACGAACGATAAATTTAATAATAATTAATGTCATCATGCATTTTGAGTTATCCAGAAAGCTTCTGACACAATGTTGGATATTCCAGCTTCAAGTATTGATCAAAATGTACTTGTATAAAATATGTCCTAGTGGCTTGGCGCGTCGCAGTGGCTACTATCATCGCAACGTGATTTAGAGTTTGTAACGTCCACTGACACTAGTTCCCGGATGGGTGACCACCCAGGTAGTGGCAAAAGCCTTGCCTCACATGCACGTGTTGCTAACCTACCGTTTCAACCTACCAACCGTAATCCCTACAACAACTAATCGCCAAAGTTGCCGGGCTCGAGTTCAATAAAAAAAAAAAAATGTCATGATGGAATTTATAATTTAAAACGCATATTCTATGCTAAATTAATAACTATAAAAAACATGTTATAAGATAAGTACTAAAGTAGTATTCTATGTCTTCTAACGGAAGATCCATTTTATGTAAGACACTCATTATTTCAAAAACTTTCAAATTCTTGACAAATAGGTAGAATTTATGAGTTTCAAGTATTTAAAGTTTATAAGAGCGAATTGGAGTGATACTGGCGTACCCCGTAAAACGTTGTTTAACTACTGGGCTTGTCTGAACTTTAAAATGTACTTATAAATACTAATCACCTATTTTTCCGAAATTTGATTTTCATACACCGAAATTCTCTGAGTAATATTCTGTTAAAATTAAATGTGGTAGGTAGGTACAAAATATAATTTTTTTTTTTCAACAATGTTGTTCTGTAACGATTTAAAATTATTTAAAATATATAATATTTAAAAACGTTAGTGTTTAAATGAGTGCCTTGTGTTAAATGGATCACCCCGTAAATGCTAAAACTATGTAACGATATTAGTACGAAATTTCTGTCAAAAAAATTTACTAAACCTACACTGCAGTGAACAATTAAATTGGATAACTTTCCAAAGACGCGCGTGTGAATGTAATTTCAGTTGTTCCGCGACGACAGACCAGACGAAGGAAATGTCAAACGATTTTAGGATGACAAAAGAGGCCGCGCGGACGGCATTTGATTCTGGTAGCGATATTGGAGGTAAGAGAGCGCCGTTTTCTCGTAAATAATAATTATTATTATACTGTTATAAGTTGATTAGAATTGTTGTTAAATTTATATAGTTATATGCGTAATAATTGTGGGAAGAAATAACCTTATCCTTATTATGTAAAACAAAAAAAAAAAACGGTGCTCTTTTATATTGTCATATATAGATCTATTAGTTCAACTTCGTCATACAGCCATCGTCTGATCGTCGATGCATCCGTCTTCATCGTATCGTCTATACAGGACCTGTTATACATCACTACAACACTACCAACACAATTGTGTCGAAAATTATATAGGTTCTCAGCACTATCGCTTTTCGGTTTGAATTTATCACTGCAGTATGGTATAAGTATTTTATGTGAGTCACAAATATCGAATTTTTCTTCAGCAATGAGTTTTATCAACTTTTTCAACTGCGTAGACGCTCATTGTGTTGCACAACGTTTTTTAATCGATTCCCGGAACAAACAGCTACCTATTAACTGTTCAGCTTGAAATAAAATATATTGTGCAACAAATTTCCGATAAGCAATTTCAATTTTCTCAGTCAGGAAAATTAAATTATTCACATCCTTTTATATTTTATTTGTTATTATATATCAGAATTAACACTTGTGCAAGGGAGGTGTTGAGGCCAACGACCAAACATATTTAAAATACGAATGGGAACTAATAATGGTCGAGGTAAACGATCTAGAATTCGGGAAAAAAATCAACGGTTTGTGAAGGTGGCACGTGGCACGACAACGGGTAACCAGATATGCTTTAATAATATAAGTGTGGTAACATCAGTTACGAATAGGCACTTAAAAAGTAATATCGATTTTGTAGCGAACAATCCAGTACGACTTCTTTATTTTATTATTGTTGCGTGCGACTATTTCAATATTACTTATTATTATTATTGTTATTTTAATACAAAATAAATTAATAGAATAAAAGATGTACTATGACGTAAACTACATTTAAAATTCGTTTGGAATGAAAAAAAACTCTGCCATCAAGACCGGCCGAGATCTAAGAAAAATAGTCTTACCTCCCTTCTCCCGTCGTGTTATTTTTCACCAAGATTGGACAGCGGACTATGAATTATTAATGATTTTCTGCTGTTGCCGATTTCGTGACGGATGTATGAGGGCTTGTTTTTTCTGCACAGGATCGGAGCCCGTCTGGAAATTAGACTTTCGAAGGGGAAATATTTCATATTTTCGTAACACAGAAAGAGATATATTACATTTTCTCGTCAGCTCAGACCTAACGACTTATTCAATTCAGACACGAGCACGTGATATTTTTGAAAACTGACGTGTCTAACAAGTTGCAATTAATTTTAAATTCAAACGAATAAATTATATCGTCCGGACGATACGATTTTCGGTGAAAACGAACTTAGTTGTTGTGTATAGAGCATATAAAAGTTAATTTGTTGTTTAAATTTTAACAGCTAGTTTGCAAATGAAATATTGAAACATAAACAAATCACATTATTTTATAAACAAATATATTATTTTAAACTGCAAATGATTTATGTGCCTTAAAAATGGATTTAAAAAAAGAAAGTCTGAATATTTTATGTGAATCAGACCCATATTTGCTATACTGTTTAACTAATTTAAAATGGTATGAAACCAAATCAATTGTAAGACACTGCATACATTTATAAGTCAACCTTAAATATTTTTTTTCATGACAGTTGATACATTTGTTTCTTACTAACGTCATAACAATTTGGTCTGTGTTTCAAAATAAGTAAAAAAATTCATAATTATACATACTATTGGGTACTTATAACGCGTAAGTAATCAGGTGACTGTCTTTTAAATATTTACTAAAATTATGATTGTATTGTTTTACTTAATATCTTATATTAAATAAATTTATTGCCAAAATTGTTAAATATTTAATTGAATATTACATTTCTAACGCTTTCTGTTGGGTAAAAATAATTACTATCGTTTGGATATTTGAATATAACTTCAGATAAAAAAAAAAATAAATAAACATTATATAGTAAGCAAATTTTAAGCGCAGTAAAGTGAAAATAAGTCGTGTAAGAGTAGATAGGTTTCAATTAACTTAGTTTCTAGTTATGTGTTCATTCAATTATATTTTGAATTTATAATACTATGTAAATTTGGCGCAGATCCAATTACATCGTTGAAGATCAAGGTATATTTTTTATATTTGACTACTTTTGTTTTTGAATAGAGCAATTTTAGTTTGTGAACGTCTCGAATTTGAGTAGATTTTACTGAATAATTGAACAATCTGGTTTTTAATTAGTATTCAAGATCAATCTATTAGATTTTAAGTTTTCTAATTAAATCAACATAGATAATGCGACTATTTGATGACTATGTGGGACCCGTATCACGTCTGGCTTTGACACTGAGTTCTGAAAACTGATTTTCATTTAAGTTAGCTTAATTAGGATAATGTTTGATAATTACATTGAGGATGATGGTATTACGTCAAATTCTCGGTTTTAAATAGATAAGAGTTATTTATCCGACGTTGTGAGTTTTGAGGATAATATTATTGTAACATAGTTTTATGATTAGGTAAGTGTTAACTTGAATAATATAATTATTGAAATCTGTCAAAAATACAATAATATTACTGTAGTCAACAATTACATACATTGATAGTAAGAAATTATTCCGATATATAAGTGTTCCTGTGTACCTATGTATATACTGACGTATGTTCTGTTTTTCAATTTATCTTTGTGTCTTTGCTTTTCTCACGAGTTGATTTGGATAATATGTACATTTATTATTTCAAGTTCAAAGTTGTGCTATTTTCTTTAGTGCCTAATCATTTGTATAGCTCGTCTAGCTTATCAATATCCGAAAATTCCTATTTCGGCGTTGGTTTTTTTTTACTGAAATCGATATGTCTTTACAGTTACTTTCCATTGAATTATTTCATTTGGCATATACTTCTAACATAGTTTACAACTATTACTATTATGGTCTAATCAGTTATTGTTACAAGTTACAAGTTGATACTGTATTATTCTAAGTTTTAGACTTAGTGATCTGCACAAACAAATAATTTCAGATTAATTATCAGAAGCAGTTGACGACACAAGAACAATAACCATACTGAAACCATATTTTTTCGATATGATTTATCATGATGCCTGTGTAATCGTGGATATGTGATACCATTATAAACCATTAAAATTAAAACATGATAAGTAAAAATATGCTTACACATACCTACACTAATGTTATCACTAAATAAGAGACACGCCGTGACAAGTTCAGGGCCAACATAAAAAAACACACTTATAAAACTCCGGGATGACTCGTGTGTCTTTCATAATGCCTACTGTACATAATATTATATGATTCAGTTTATGTACTAATAAAATAATACAACAACTGAAAATTATTCTTTGAACTATCATCCCTTAAGTTCTCTAGTCACGATTAAAATAATAAATAAAAGAACCCCGAAAACCCTCACTATATCATAACTTACATCCTTTGGGATCCTAGGGATATTATTTGAATTGATTTGAATCATTTTTTCTCAAAAGGAGCGCACCTAAGTTATTACAAATTTTTTTTTTATAAATACATTGAAATGTGCAGGCATCTAATATTGCGGTTGTACGGAATTTTTGGTCGTAATTAAGCTCAAAACATTCGTTGATATGCAATAGTCATAAACTAAATGTTATGTTAATGCTGTTAAATGCCACGATATCTTATATCCACCGACTTAAAGTTTAATGCACACATTACCACGATTTAAGGTGAAGTGGTGAAGACGATGGGCTTTTAAAATGCAATATTGTTGTGAGTTCCGTAATCCCATTTGCCTTGAAGGTATAACTTATGTTCATAAAATCGGCTGTTGAATATGGATATGTTATTCCGTACCATTTAGCTTCAAGGGTAAGTAAGTTTGAAATAATAAATTGGATTTATTTTTTTTTTTTTTTGAAAACATCTTTCTCGATCAAATAAACGTAACAAGACGTTTCAAATAGTCATCCGGTCGACTATCGAGTGTGTTGTGTCCGGCAACACGCGCCGGGCACCCACACTAGATAGCGTGCCACTCGCACCCGTTATAGGAGTGATCATAACAGCAGTCAATTCAATCTTAAAAACTAAATAAAACATTAAAACAGTGACAACGACATCAAGGGTGTCACCCCAGACACCGACCATCCATAGGACATCACACCCGGACGTAAATATATCACCTCATACCGCTAAATTCCTTACACCACCAACGGTCACTCCCGCGTACGGAAGCAATCGCAGTAGTCTGTTTATACACCCCGGGAGTGATGGCCTATATAGATACACAGTCGCATTCGCCAGATCGTATCGTACCGTGCCGGATTATTCTACCCTCGGTATACAATCTAAAGCGGACCGGCGACAAATTAATGGCTGGAGCCAGCAGACGCTGGTTCGAACCGGCACATGGTCCCGGAAAGCTCTTGGATTATTCCGCTCAATATCCTGAACCCGGGGCCAACGACAGTCGCAAACCACCGACCGTAGTGCCACCGAAGTCGCTGACAATCGCCGCCGAAGTCGCTGTCCATGTGCCACCGACAGCATATTGCCTACGAGACTGCTGGAGTCGCGGTCCTTAGTGCCACGTATAATTCAACCTCAGTGCCAATCGTCGCTCCGTCGAGAACACCGAGCCATTGCCGTCGCCGTTCATATAGTGCCGCAGAAATCGCCGTCCGTGTGCGGACAGCAGCATATTGACTACTGGACTGCTGGAGTCACAGTCCATAATACCACACACACCGCCACCCACTTTGATCGCACATACCAACAGATTCATTTTTCCAACCATACCGTGAGCTTTAATAACTATAATACTTATATAAAAAACGTATTCCTTGTTTTACGTATTTTGAACCGTCAAACTGTATTCAACAGTATAATGAAATAAAAAGAAAACACTGTGATATACAATTTTATTGAAAATGTATAATAAACATAAAAAATAATAATTTGATGAACGAAATTGTCTTCGAGTTCATTTATTTTATTACAAAGTGACAGTTCCGGACGGACTTTAAAATTTCACGTTAAAAAAATGTTAGTATTACTCGTTCATTAAATTCACGTAAATGAGCCGCCAATTATTCTTTGAACGTCCTAACTTATCACTATTTATGCTGACTAATGACTTTGATAGTTGGCCAAAAAAATATTACATTCTACAAAATATTGTTGTTACAATATCACAATGTCTTGTGTCTAAAAATAATAATTAATTTCAATTTTTTTTTTTTATTTAAACATAAATTCAATCAGTTTACAAAACAAAAACCATAAATAGTAATGATAACATAGACAAGTATATATAAACGCGAATGGCTGAATCACGTGAAGAAGAGACCATTTATAACAAAACCTCAGAAATTTTTTTTATACTATGTATTTGAGGAGGTCTCTAGTGTCCAGTTTCTTTTTAATCGACGTGTAATTTGTGGTAATGAGAAAGATGTTTTTAATGATGGGGTTTATATGGCTTGTAAGTTTTGAATGGAAACTTTTATAGTGGCTTTTTGCAAGCTCTATTTAAAATTGTTATATAATTTCACAAATAAAATATGCTTTTTAAATCACATAATTTATTTTTGTTACTTTTTATGTTATTATTACTTGAATACTAAGAGCAAAAAATTACTCAAACACAGAAATAATAAAACAAGTCTTATTTCTAATAGTTAATCAACATTTATATATACATTAATAAATTATTATTCTTGAATTTCAATTTCAATTCAAATTTTCTAATATCATATTTTATATACATATAATGTATATTTAAGTATATAGTTATTATTATTTTATTTTTTAATTAAATAAAACAACTGCCATTATTAACCGGCGATATCACTATTATATAACTTGTAATCATATGAGTCTTGACAATAATTGTAATATTTTATTCTGGTAAAGACAACTTACTGTAAACTCAAAGAAGTTGCAATAGGGCCCTTAAAAAATGTAAAAGCTTCCAAACAAGAAAAAAATAGGGACGGTCTGATGTATATATACACGTTATATGTATACACATATATCTACTATAACATTTGCCCAAAGTTTGCGGTTCTCGTTTGTATTACGTCAAAATTACAGTTTTGATAAGATCCGGAGAGCACGCGACATCCCTGCACACAAGAACTTTTACTGATTCACATCTTGGCAAATTAGGATAATTCATATGCAACCCGGTTATGTCGGTTCAGTTTATAAGCACTGAAACTTCAACGATAGGCCTTCTCGTTAAGTCCGCGAAATACTTACACGCATACCTTTTAGAGAATCACACGCACTACGATTAAATAAATAAAACGTGTCCGACGGAAATGAAATCACCTCTTTTATACCTTAGATTACATTGAGTAAATACGCATATTCGCAGAGACAAGTTGTTCGTTCTACCGATCGCTGTCATACAAGTTTGTTGTATGTACAGGTTTCGTAGGTCGTAAAATCATACGAAAGTTGAGGGACTCAGGCGCCGTCGTCGTTAAGATGATGTCTCCACGGAAATTGTTGACGACGATAATGGATGTCCTTAGTTTGTTTGTTAAAATCGGTTTCACGGGAGATAGGACTCGGAAGGCTACAAACACAAAACCATAATAAAATACAATTTTCACCATTAAAAGTACCTAGATAGATTTCAGGTTTGTCTGTGCAATATTGTTTTTCTTTCTTTGTAAGAGCGTGATGTCGAAAAACGATATTTCACATTGACAAAATTCTCTTTTTAACGGTAAAAATGTGGTTTCTTTACTACTTGTAATTGCTGTTGTAGGCTTCTGTGTTATTTTCCTCACAAAAATGTTTTTTTTATTTGATCTCGAATTTAATGCAACAACCGACGATGATATAATATGATATAATAAGGTAATATAAATTTATGCCTGAAAATATATATTTTATGATTTCAAATAAAAAAAAACAATCAAGTTAAGTGTCACTAATGTGCGGCTCTTTCGCTTCGTTTTTACCATTCTCTATAAGCTACAACCTATTATAATTCATCGTATCAAAATGTCATTATGATAATATTGACTATAAGATATCGTGGCTCGAAGCAATCTCTCATGACGCGGTTTAGCTACAGCCGGTTTTCCGCGGCCCAGGTTATAGTCGCGGCGGCGCGCACAGAACCGTGGTTATATACTGGTATGTGCGGGCACGGGGTGGTGATCCGACCGAAGACGGATAAACGAAATTAAATAAGATAAAAGAAAAAAATATATATACAAGCGGATACAAAGACGAGAAAAAATACGAATAATTCTCCGCGTCCGGGTGTTTCCGGTCTGCGGAGTAACGGAAAAGGATGTTGCCAATCGGTTTGACACGTATACGCGCACGCACGCACACGCGCTCGTGAGTCACTCGAGTCTGACAAATTGGCTTTGCACCGACGACGACGACGAAGAAGACGACGGCTGTAGCGGTGGGCTCGTGTGTCTGGGGCTCACATTTTCACCCTGCACTCACACCCCTATTTTTCGTACAGCTAACACACACACACACACCCGCACACCCACACACCCGCGCCCTTCGACCCCACCCGCAGCCAATCGCGTAATACGCGTAACACACGTGAAAACATGACAGCGCGCCGCCGTCGACTTACATCACGTAAAACCACCCGTCGTGCGAGCGTAACGTCTCAGTCAATCAGTGTACGAAAGCCGATACGATGACGGATGGAGGAGACGATCGGTCGCGCGAAAAACCCGAACCGACGACGGCGGCGGCACACACCGTCGTCCGTGTTATTACCACGGGCATACCACATGTGGTCCTAGGTCGCAATAGTTATCGTCGCATAATAAAACGGCCGAGGTGGCGTGTAAGGTTTGTGGATGTAAGAGTTGTACACAATAATATTAGATTATAGGTACCGCCATGGCTATACGACCGTATATTATAGTGGTATACACGCGGTTATGGCGACTATATTGGAATAATGACGGAGAGCTGTTTGGAAATAAACGATCGTTGTTGTTATTTATTAATTAATTTTTTTTTTTTTGAAACCAGGTTCGTCGCGAAATAATATACGTATAAAGCTGATGTACCGTGATAAGTCGCACGAGTTATTGAACGGGCATATTCTCACGATGACTTTTCACGGTGGATTTTCTGATTACACGTTTTTCAGAAATTGGTCCCGAGTTATTGTAAATAATTGTGACATAATATGCACCGTGATACGATAATAGTACGACTATACTTAGACAACTACCTACTACAGTATACGCGTGCGCAGTATTGTCATGATTTTTTTCTTTCAGCTTTTACCTGTGCATCTGTTTGTTCTATAACTGAGTATTCAAATAATATGTTACCCATAATCATTACTTCCACCGACTAGTGCGACTAAAATACTAATACACCGTATCGACAGCAACATTAAAATATTAATATAAGTATTTGATAGAAAGCGCAGAGTAATCAGTAATAGTGTACCTAATATACACAGAAAATCATTTTTTTTTTGTTCGTAAAAGCGTGTTGTGTAAAATACTTTTTATTTAATTTTCGAGTTTATAAAAGTAATCCAGATAATGTATTCAAATTTTTTTTCTCTACACAATTTTAGAAATTATTTTAATTATTTAAAAGTTTGAAACAAAACCATCACTATATATAACTGTATAATTTGTACTGGAAGTTTTTATATTTATTATATTTCTGTATTTTGTTTTAATAACTTTGGAATGATGTATAACTATTTTACAAAATTAGTTTTAAACAATGAAGGATTATTATATTAATAACTTGAGTTTCATTAATTTTTATTTAAGCATTTATTTTTTTTTTTTGGTTTTAAATTTATTTTAATTTAAATTTGTCTGTATTAAGATTAATATTTTATCACCCAGACAGACATGACATTGTAATAAAATTAATTTCTAATCGTCTGAATATTCTTTAAATTGTTAAAATAATTATAAAAATAATTACCAACTTTTATATCATGTTATTTTTACATACAACTATCATTTTCAGTACTCTACATTAATAAAATACTTGCTCTTCTTTATAATTTAGGGATCCAGTGTACTCCGTATTTTATTAGATCACTGTAATGAAAGCGTTAAGTTTGAATTGAATGACAAATATTATTGTATACCGAGAAAAAAAGATGCTGAGCGGATATCAGTCAGTCTACATTTCTATAAAGTTATTTTATTAAAATATTATTATTGCAACATTATTTTATATCATATTATTAACTATCAGTACTAGAAAAATGACTCGATAAAATTAATAATATCAGGAATGCAAATGTCAAAGACAAAATAATGAAAAGACGAGCGTGTACTAAATGAGACGAACCGTGCCATACTATAATGATTCATTAAGCTAAATAATGGATGGAAAATAAAATTCATGATTAAAATCACGGATCGGATAGTGTATGCATCCGGATTATCTTTAAGGCCTCTGATTGATAAGCTCGACTAGATGAGATGCATTTAGAGACACTTTTTTTTAACGAGGTATTTAAATATCATAGGCTTGAAAATCCTAAGATAAGAAAGAGTAGTGTGGACAGTTATACTGAACCATATATGGCCAAATATTAAGCGACTGGTTGATCCATTTAATTTGTCACAGTGCATTAAAAGCGTATTGTGTATTTATCAAATCCTAGTATGGAAAATACACGTGGGAAATATTATCTAAAATTCTGGCCTTTCTATTTCCCTCGATACGTCTGCGACCCAGCTGTTCCCAAAGGATATGAATAATGAAACCAGATCGAGTAAACATGTATAAAAAACTTTTGTTAAGCAATAAAAAAAAATGTTTAACAACGTCCAAACCTTCGAGATCTACAATGATTGTATATTGTATAATATTATGTAAAATAAAGAACACTACCGTAATGTTATGTTCAACTTTGTTTAAAATCGTACCTATCATGATTTTCATTTAATGTAATTTCTATTTGTTAAGTCATAAGTTCAAATAACCAACTGCCTAAGTACCTAACGCTATAACATTTATAGCCACATAAAATATATTTTATAAAAACATTGTTTCATATTTTTATACGGTTCATTCTCATAAAAAAATAATATTATTATTTTAGAGATACTACGAAAAAAATATTACACTCGAATTGTACCAAGATTGAAAATATATGATCATCGTTACAAGTTCAAATATTATTGTTTATGTGTCCTTTTTTTCGTGACGAAACAGTACTTCGTATTAGGACTGAACATCGGCAATACAAAATATAATAATATATCAATATCATACAAATTATTATTTAAATCAACAGTTTGTTCCGAGATGTTATGTATAATAATATGTTTTGGTTCTTGATATACCAGTAGACACTCATGAACCATTTATGCATTTAATATCATACAGTTTTTCAAATAAACCATGACAAATGACTTTATTATAATGTTAAAAATTTGTATGAGTAGGCATGGAAAAAAATACGCATCCATTTTTTTTTTTTGTTATAATATTGTAATAAATTTAAAAAATGCATGTCAAGTTGCTTTCATAAAATTAAATTGATTTACGCTAACAACATACTATCATGATTATTTTTTTAATTTACAAAATAATATAATGCATATTATTATAATAGTATACGATTGGTTAGTTTTGTAAACATGTTGAGCTCTAATATTAATTCAAAGTTTCTAATTTTAAATTTAAGTTTCATCTTATCGAGTAAGAACTAAGAAGTAACATGAATTATATACAGAAAATAATCAACTGTATAGTTTTAAGCTTCTATAATAAATACAATTCGGTTTATCTATACGAGCTTATAAACTTTGTGTACAGAATATAAGTTCATCGACGTAGAGTTGAAAAAAAGATTATTTAAAAACTATAATATTTCAAGTTTTCGATGAATTGTTATGATAACCTTGTTGTTTTTAAGTAAACTAATATATTTTTAAATTGATGATTTTAAGATTTGTTTGACCTGTGAGTCAGACGGAAAGCTGTATTGGTTTAAAAATGTTGTGCTTATCGATAACATATCGATATATATATATATATTGGGCATATTGTGAATAACTCAAATATTGAGTCTATGTTAAGTTTATTTTGTAAAACAATTTTATCGTGTTACATACATTGTCGAAAGAATTGTACATTTTGATCATTTGATTGTCTTGTATTCTTGGAGTTTTGACTAATTTTAATTTCATAATATTTTGGTATAGAAGTATCTAATGAAGATATAGGTACCTAAGTAAAAAGTACTTTACATAGACATTATGATTAGGTAAGTAATAATTATTGTGAGTAGGATAGTAAGACTATATGAGTAAGACTGCCTGTATGACGTATAATAATAAATTGAAACAAATTTAAATAAAACTAGTGATATCAGTTTTAAGTTTCTAAACATGAGTTTAGATCGCTTTAATATAGAAACCCTGTTGTCCGTCGTTAGTTGTCAGTACATAGTTACGATATTGAGATTTTATACCGGTTCTATTCAAACTAAATTCATAAAACTTAGAATCATTAAAATTATCAAAATATAATTATTTAATATAGATTTATACTAGCCAATATTAAAAAAAAAAACAGGCAAGTACCAAAACATAAAGGTTTCCATAATGGTCTCTTCCAATATTGTATATCATAGAATTATATTGTATTGCTTTGTTTTAAAATACGTTTGAAAACCGGTAATATTTTATCAGCACGCTCGCAGAGTGATTGCTTTCCTAACTTGATTATTGTATAGTCAATTGAAAACGGATCGGTAAAATGACACGTCTTCGCGTTAAGTAATAATTTAGATATTTAATTTGAAATCGTAAAAATAAAACTAAGCAAACGCCTACAGTAGCAGTGGAACCGAACAGATCGGTGTAACCTTACTCTGCAGGAAGGTTATAAGTACTCATTATGACGAGAATATTGTCCGCACTGAAACGTCGGGCGAATGAAGTTTGGAAAATGATATGTTATTATTGATGGGTTTTTGTTATCGCTAACTTGCAGCGTGTAATTACAAACCAATTATACCAGTTATACCAAACTGTCTACGACCTTAGCGATACCGAAAGCATCCCTTCTCCGATGACGGTGTCCTCATCGCCAATTATAAATTTAAGGTGATTTGATCCGCTGCTTCTGTATTATTATTATTATGTCGGCACGAAACAAATGTTACTTTGTGAGTATTATTATAGTCGAGTGAAGTAAAC